>JABUQX010086955.1:0-26107 GCA_015478945.1 Trachelipus rathkii
AAGAATTATTTCACTTAAACCAGCTTCATACATTTCTCGCTCAAAAGTTATAGGGTTCATTAATTCAGTTGTGAAATCCGATAGTTTATTATCAGGATGTAGATCCAGCGACGCTGAAGATGGTAGAGTTAAATAGAAATGATCTACACTGTCCATGATTACTGTAACTACTGATTAATGTTTCTCAATTTCACTAGCTTTTATATATGAATTAAACTTATCAGGGTACCCCACCCATTTCACCAGATACTGTTTATTTCTACCTCTACCCTTTGAGCCTAATATTTTTTCTATTTTATATACATTACTCTCAGGATCGAATCGTATTTTCTGTATTTCTTGTTTATAAAATCCTCCTTTTATGGGTTCCCCATCTAAGTCTTTGAGATAGTATAATTTAAGCCCTTCGAAAGGAAATTCCCTTATACTATCCACTTTAAAAACTTCTCTCGACCATCCAGCTTCGTATCCTTTTCTGAAACGGTCATCAGATCTAGACACCCTTACATAATCATTCACATTAATTCCTGATTTATCTTTAATTTTACATACTTTCTGGTTCCGCTGTAACGTGGGTTTTATCTTTAACATTTCTAAAGGAGTTGTCTTTATAGTTCTATGGAAAGATCTGTTATAAGAATAAGCTAGATCCTCCAGTATGTCAATATACTTAAAAGTATTCATCTTTGTGAAGTATCGATGCATACGTTCTTTGATCGTACGCTGTACTCTTTCTACAATAGCAGCTTTATTAACGGAGAATATGTTATAATAACCTATATCGTATTCAATAATAATTTCTTGAAACTCTCTCCCAAGAAATTCGCTTCCTCTATCTGTGCACACCAAATTAGGATATCTATTATCATCCCTTATAATTTCACGTACCGCATCAGCTACTGTCTGGGATCTCTTGTCTTTTAACGCCTTCAACCATAAGTATCTAGAGTAAACATCGATAGTGAAAAGTATGTATTGGTGGCCATCGTTATAAGAGCTGTATTTAATCATTTCAGTTAAATCTAACTGCCAAACATTATCGAGGTGGCGGGCTATGGTTTTCCTGGTGAGAAATTTTCTACGAACGGGTTTATGTAGAGTGAACGCCTCTTCACCCTCTAAGTGTTCTTTCAGTTCTTTTTTGTCTATACCATGAAATTTTGATGCGAATCTATTGAATCCACCAAAACTATTAGGTTCTTTCACACAGTAATAATACTTATCAACCAGAGCCTTGGCCTCCATGTTGAATACTGCCATAAGAATATATATATATATCTATATATATATATATTATATATATAATATTATATATAGTATTTAATATAATATATTATAATATATACTATATATTAAAATATTTTTAATATATATATAATATTATCTATGGTATAATAAAATTATTAAAATGTTATATTTTATTTAATCACAGATAAACAAACTATTTATATTTGAATACTAGGTATATATATATATATATATATATATATATATATATATCTATATATATATTATATATAGTATAATATATATATATATATATGATATATATATATATATTTATATATACTATATATATATCATATATATATAATACTTTTATATATATATATAATATATATATATAGGTAAATATATATCTTATATATATTATATATAAATATATATTATATATATATATATGATATGATATATATATATATATAATATATATGAGCAATCACGAGTTAATCCATTTATGTTTAGGGTTAAGGCACTTTTCTTATAGCTCCCTCTGTTTATACGTTTTAAATGTTCTGAAGCGTAAGATGACCCTGAAGGACTAGAATCGGGTCTCGGTGTGTTGGGAATATCATCCAAGTCTGCTAATCTACGCGTATTCAAGATTAAACTGCGCGGAAAATTAATAGTCTGAAGCTCCTCTTTGATGTTAGACCACCCCTTTACAGGTCCTTTCTTCCAGTCACGTGAGAGATCAGCTATCAAATCCACAATATTTGATCCTTTAACTATTTCATCATCGATGATGATCTGTCCTAATTCATTCCACGATAATTGATCTTTTAAAATATTATATAGAGCTAGTCCTGCTTTGCGACCCTTATTCGGTAAACTCTCCTCCAGGATATTTTTAAAACTATCTTCGTTTTTCACTTCAGGTTTAACATTCATTGGTAGATTGGAATCATCAGGATTCGAATTATCTAAGGGTACACGTAGATGTAAGTCTTTTAGATCTATTAATTTTTGCATAGCTTCTTGATATAAGACACGCTTTTCATGAATGTTAATGTCCGAATTTAATATTCTATACACTTCTTTCTCGTAATTGTTTATCTGTTCAACTTTAGGATCATATAAACTTTGAGGGAGAGGTTGATGGTATGACACTGTATCATTCTGAAGATGCGGGATCCGGGGATGTAACTGCTGATGAATTGATAGAGAGTGGTTCGATGATGGCTCGGTATTTTGCTCGGGGGCTGTATTATACTTCATTCTCTCATACTCGTTATAGGGTAGTACAACCACCTTCTTCATTTTTCGGATATCCACTTGGTTATCATAGGAGCAATGACCGAGAAGAGTAAAGGCAGGAATACACCACCCCCTTTCTGCAGTAACTTCTTTTTAGTTCTAAGATTTTTCACGTTGTGGGAAAGTTTTTTAATGATGTTTCTATGTCGCCCCCGCACCTTCGACCTCTGGGTTGCAATAATCTCCTGTTCCTTTGAAGTTGTAAGAGTATTCACCTTACCTTCGCATGCTTCTAAGTCTTTTTAAGGTCGTTGGTTTCTTGGGTAGCGACGGATATGAAAGGCGAGTATGTGGGAGTTTGCGCCCTTCTCCTAGGGTCAACATTGAGGAACTGCTTTGCGAAGGTGTGAATTCAGCCATTATGCGCGCTTTCCTACACAGTGGCTAGGTGAGTGCGATGCTCGGGGATAGCCACTATAGCGGTCGACATGCCACGAGAACTGGATATCCATGCCGGTCGAGACGTTCGATTGGAAGAATTTAAAAGTATCCATTATATCGCGTAAGTCTTTACTGGCCTGAGGTCTGGTTTAAGGACATTTCCTTTTTAATACTACGGAGGTTGTAAGGCAGAAACTGAGGTAATACACTAGGATTGCTAATGATATGCAATGATATATCTCGCACTCTCGCTCTCTCGATATATATAACCGTAGATGAGAGGTGTGGATATATGTGATATATTCTATTAAGATCACGCAGGATAGCACACGGTTTACATACGCCGATATATTGAGTTGATTTGCTATTATTATGCTTGTATATTATTTGTTTATCTCACATATTCTCGGATCGTAAGAGGTACTTTAAAAACTCTGTGTGTGTTTTTAGGATGAAGTCCACACCTTAGTAACCATGCGGCTTTAGATGTAACTTCTTTATATACTTTCAGAAACTCTTTCCTCCTCATCGGGAACATCTGAGTTCCTAACACGTTGATCTGACTCATATCTCTTCTTTGACCGAACAGGATTAGATATTGAGTGTTTAAAGATACATCTCTCATGTATTTATTCTGATGAAAAATGTTCTGTGTAATGAAAAATACAGAGATATTTAAATGATGTGAATACACCGTAAACGTTTCAGCTATCTCCTCATTCAACTTATGCATTAAATCGTCTAATACAATAATTTTATGCCCGTGTATGTTGTCTAGTGATTTGACATCGTATATTCCTTCATGAAATTGAATTACATCTTTATATTCATCAAATTTTTCCTGGTAAACATTATAACACCATATTATCAGTGAGGGCCGCTGCTCGAAAATTTCCGTCTCTCTCAATATATTTAACAACAGAAAGGTTTTCCCACAACCTGTAGGCCCGGTTGCCGTACAAGTAGCCGGACTACGAAACATAAATTTACACACATCCATTCCCTTCAATTGTTCAGCGTATAATGGAAACAGCAGGGCTTTATTTATAATTATATATATATATATATATATATATATATATATATATCCGTGATTTATATATAATATAATATATATATATATATATAATATATATATAATATATATATAATATATTATATATATATGTTGTTCTTGGTTCATTATGACCAAGGAAAAAAAAACTAGCATAGAAATAATTCGGATTTTCAGACGTTAAAGGCGTTTGGTCAGGGGGTAAACCCCTAAAGGCGTTGCGCCCACCGTCGGGAGGGGGACCCTCACCCCTCTCGACTCCCCGGTGAGCGGAACGCCTTTAGGGGTTTACCCCCTGACCAAACCAAAATAGAATATACGCTAGCCATAAGATAGCGGTTCATGCCAAAGATGGGAGATTGGTATATATATGTATATATATAGTATATATATTATAGTAATATATATATATATACTAATATATTATATATAATATATAATATATATATATATATACTCTATATTATATACTATATAATATATATAGTTATTATTATTATTATATATTATTATTATTATTATTTCTTATTAATTATTATTATTATTATATTATATTATTATTTATTATATATTATTATTATTAGAGGGAACCACTATTTAAAAAAATTCAAATTATTTTTTTATTATCAGCTGCGGGTCTCTAAGATGACTTCGCAATCAAATCTATTATCATCTCACTGAGGCTAGCACAGTGGCTTAAGATGCGAAGTCTTAACTCTGCGATAGAGGGTTCGTATCTCGGTGGCGAGAGGCACCGTTTCGTGTTCGAGATATGATTTTTGTATGAAGGCGCGCGAGCGAGCGAGCGCTCACACAGCGTGTGACGTCACACGTCACAGAGTATTCTCGAACGGGCGAGCTAGGCAGGCGGGCGCTCGACGCGGGCGGATGAGGCAACCAACCAACCGACGGGCGCGTCCCCCGCAAGGGGACACGGAATGCGGCGAAACGGAACAACATTAAGTACTGGGGCGGGTACTTAAGTCCACTTCAAGCTGGTACTTAATACACTTCCAAGTGTACTTAACGCGAGCAAAGGGGGGTAGGGGTGTTCTAAGTAGCTCATGAAAGTAAGTAGCTCATGAAAGTAAGTAGCTCGTATAAGTAAGTAAGCAATGTGCGCGGCTACGCCGCGCACATGGGTTAGTAACTCGTGTGTGTGTGTGTGTGTGTATGTGTGTGTGTGTGTGTGTGTATGCTCACGAACCTACATGGAAATATAGCTTCCAGGGGGGGAGGGGTAAAACGGCGTACATGAAATGTACACCAAAAGATAGCCCACACTTGGGGGAACTCGAAAAAACGCTCACGAAAGACGCTGAGTACAAGGGGGCGCCGCGCCCCCTAATTCCTTGGGATTTGTCATGGTTACTACTGTAGCGACGGTAAGCCAAAAGTTTGAGTTCAGTTGAACAGTCGTCAAACTATTTTTGTCCGGTCTAGATGAAAGAACCCATAGCCATATTTGTCATATAATTTTTCACCATATAAGAAGAAAGTATATTAAGCAGCTAATCTTAGATATCTAGAAAACTATTCATTATTTAGACCATGCAACAAAGAGCTGATTTGAAAACAAAACTATTGATAATTAATAATTTCACTTGTTTCTGAGACACGATTGTTTGCGAAAAGAGATTCAGTATTAAACCTAGTCAAATAGCTGATTGAAATTAAGGCTCTGCATGACCAAAGGAAGAAAATTCATTTTAATCTTCAACCGTTTATTGGTTACGAATTACTTTATCTAATGGAAGTACAAGAAATTTCCTAATTTGCAATTAGGAGTACTGAATACAGATTAGTCTTAAATAAATATCGTAAGTTTTTTGGGTCTTAGATAAACCATACAAAAAAAGGCAGAGGCAGAACCAGATGTGTAAATGAGAGAAAAAACGGGAGTGTGTTAAGATGGTTCGGTCATATGGAAAGGATGGATGATAGTCGGTTGCCTGAAAAATTATTGAGTTTGTCCTTATTTTTGATATGTTTAAAATACGTAAACATTTAAAAGTTTAAATTTTTTCTCGTAGTTATATGATTATCAAATTTAGGATATATATATATATATATATATATATATATATATATATATATATATATATATGATATATATAATATATATATAATATATACTATATAATATATATATATATATATATATATATATTATATGCTAGCAGTAATAAGAGGTGATAGTGAACGTGTGTGGGTTTGATGGTGCAAGAAGGAATAGGATTTGGGGATGAGGTTATTAGCTATAAGGAGGATGGTATGGGTAGAGCACTAGAGTGAGAAAGTTGACAGAATGGTAAATCTGCGGTATAAGATGAAATTCTGTGAAATTATCAATAACGGAGGCGAGATGGTGATTGATGGGGATTTGGAAGTTGTGTAATAAGCGCTTATGGAGGGTATAGTTCCAAGGGAATTTGGGGAGAGCGTAATACGTACCCGTTAAATAAAGGGTAAGGGGAGATAAAGGGAACTGTAAGAATTAATAGCTGGAATTAGTTTCTTGAGTGTTGGTAGGGAAGATATATGCTGGGTAATTTTGGTCGAATTAGTGGGCACGTCTAGTGACTGAAGGACTGATTGGTGAAGAACATGGTGCGTTTAGGAGTGGTAGTGGATGTGTGAATCAAATCTTTACATTGAAGCAAATGATTGAGAAAATGAGGGAGAAGAAGAATAAATTATATTTAGGTTTAATGGAATTGCATCAGGCGTATGATAGGGTTTAATATGGAAGCTCTATGGCAGGTGTTAGTGATATATGGTGTTGGTGGTAGGCTTCTGAATGGAATCAAAAGTATGTATGATGAGGCGTGTGTAAGAATAAAACGGTGTCAAAAGTGATTGGTTTAGTATTAATAGCGGAGTGAGGCCAGGATTGTGCTATGTCTCCTTGGTTATTCAATTTGTATATGGATGAGGTTATGAAAGAATTAGAAGGTGGGGTGGGCAGCAAATGGTGTTAGAATGATGGTGAGATGGAGGTGAGTGGAGGGTGCCCTACCTATTATATGCGGATGATTTGGTTTTGTGTGACGAATCTGAAGAGAGTTTAAGAGGATTGGTAGAGAGATTTGGCAGGGTTTGTAAAAGGAGGGATTTGAAAGTAAACGTAGATAAGAGTAAGGTTATGTGTTGTGAGTGAGGACAGTCCTAGTGTGAAGTTATGTTAGTGGTGAGCAGCTGAAACAAGTGTCTGATTTTAAATATTTAGGGTATATCTGTTGGATGAGAAGGGAACGGATCAGTGGCAGAGTGTAGTAGGAAAGTTGTGAATGGCAAGGAAGGTGGTTGGTAAGATAAATCGGTGCGCTCGCAATGTAAGGGACTAAGTCATTGGAGTGCGCTAGGTTTTACATGAGGGCTATATGTTGTTTGTTACCGTGTTATTTGTAATAGTAAGTGAGACTTTTGGTCTGGAGTAGAAGTATAGATCTAAAAGCTTCAATGTGTTCAGGGATGGACAATCTAGGTGGCCGTGCTAGGTGTGAGAAAATGATAAAATGAGGAATGAACCCGTACTTAGAGAGTTGTGTGTTGTTGAAGAAGGGGTAAACGAAGAGAATAAATGAAAAGTAATGTTGAGATGGTTTGGTCATGTGGAAAGGATGAATGATAGTCGGATTGGTTAAGCGGATGTATAGTGGCGAGTGTGTTTGGGAATCGACGGTGGGAGAAGCAAAGAAAAAGTAGTATTGAGTCAAGTAAAGGATGCTGGAAGAGAGCAATGTCAATTTGGGCAGAACGGCAAGAAGAAAGGTGGATTATAGGGTGAATGGCGGGGTTTTGTGAGGGGTATGGTTGTAGCCTACCTGGGCCACAGGGATGAACCCCACATTGACGAGGTCCCGCGAAGCCCTAGGATAGATTTTTTTAATGTGTCGAGTTCTCACAAAAAGGTATAAAGGGGGCGGTAAGGCTGGGCTTTCTTTCTACTTGCTTCATATTCTTCCACTACTTCCTTTTTCTTCTTCGGTGCATGTTTAGCACCTTACCCAGTCTTGTGGAGAGAAGATGGGGAGAGAAAGGAAGAAAAAAAAAAAATTAATGGGAATGATGAAAATATATATATATATATGTAGTATATATATATATATACATATTATATTAATATATATATATATAATAATATGTATAATATTATATATATAATATATTTATATATATATATTATATATTAATATATATATATATATAACCATTATAGTTATATTATATTATATATATATATATAGAAGTTTTCATAAAGTCCTTGTACTTGATAGCATGTACTTGTACTTGGTACTTGAACAATTTCTAGAGTACTTGTACTTGCACTTGAACAAATTTACTTGAACCCAAGCCTGAATATAATATATATATATATATATATATATAGTATATATATATAATATATATATAACTATATACTATATATATATATTTATATATATACTAGTAATATGATTATATATATAATGAAATGCAATAATTTTAACCTTGCCAATCAAATTTTGTAATTGTAGATACCTTCCCTAAATGTATTCCCATGCTAGGATACGAGTCCTGGACCGCTAGCAGAATGAGCGTGCATGGTGTTTGACACTACGCTACGACGAGACCAAAGAGAAACCGAGAATACTTCTAACTGTCCAAGAAAAGCATTACTACGGTTCCTCCCGCTCGCACACCTCGAACGTAGGGCCAAACCGGGTACGCGCATGGTGAATAATAATACCATAAACCGGGGGTTATTATGTATATGAAATGCAATAATTTTAACCTTGCAATCAAATTTGTTAATTGTAAATACCCCTAATGTATTTTCCACATCTAGGAATAAGCGGATCCTGGACCCTTGCAGGTGAGCGTGCATGTGTTTGACCCCTACGCTACGAACGAGACAAAAGAAGAAACGAGAATACTTCTACTGTCCAACCAGAGCATTACTACGGTTCCTCCCGCTCGCACCCGAACGTAGGGCCAAACAGGGTAACGGCAATGGTGATAATAATTACCATACCATAAACCGGGGGTATTATGATACTGAAATGCAATATATTTAAACCTGCAATCAAATTGTAATTGGTAAATACCGCTAATAGTAATTGTTCACCATGCTAGGATACGATACTGGACCCTAGCGCAGATGAGCGTGCATGTGTTTGACCACTACGCTACGACGAGACAAAAGAGAAACCGAGAATACTTCAACTGTCCAAGAAGAGCATTACTACGGTTCCTCCCGCTCCCACTCGACCGTAGGGTCAAACAATTTACCCGCGCATGGTGATAATAATACCATAAACCGGGGGGTTATTATGTATAATGCAATGCAATACGATTTTAACCTTCGCATCAAATTGTAAGTTGTAAAATAATTGCAAGTGAAAATACTTAGGGGGTATTTACAATTACATAATTTGATTGCAAGGTAAAATTATTGCATTTCACTTATACATAATAACCCCGGTTTATGGTATTATTATTCACAATGCGCGGTACCCTTTTTGGCCCTACGTTCGAGTGCGAGGCGGGAGGAACCGTAGTAATGCTCTTCTTGGACAGTAGAAGTTTCTCGGTTTCTCTTTTGTCTCGTCGTAGCGTAGTGGTCAAACACATGCACGCTCATCGCCTAGGGTCCCAGGACTTCGTATCCTAGCACTCGGTGAAAAACATTAGGGGGGTATTTACAATTACAAATTTGATTGCAAGGTTAAAATTATTGCATTTCATTATACATAATAACCCCCGGTCTTGGTATAATTATTCACCATGCGCGGTCCCTGTTTGGCCCTACGTTCGAGTGCGAGCTGGGGGAACCGTAGTATGTCTTCTTGACAGTAGAAAGTATCTCGGTTTCTCTTGTTCGTCGTAGCGTAGTTGGTCAAACAATGCAACGCTCATCTGCTAGGGTCCAGGATTCGTATCCTAGCATGGTGAAAATACATTAGGGGGTTTTACATTATATATATATATTATAATATAATATATATATATATATATATATATATATTATATATATATTATATATATATTATATATTATATATACGTATATATATTGGCTCGGAGGAGAAGATTCACAAAAAAAATGTGGTAATTTATCAAAGGGCACTGTTGAAATTCTATAACCCATTAAAGGTTATGTATTTACTTACGTATCTAGGAAATTTATACACAACTTACCCAGATTAAAGAAGACTTTTGAGGAACTTCCCTTAAACTTAATGAATGAAAGACTAGCTTGTCGTCATAAACTGAAATTTTTCCGTATTTTACCCTATCTTCTATGTGAAGAGAACCAAAAATTTTGTCACAGCTTTGTGATGTTTTATATACCTGGGAGCAATGAAAAGTATTAATTGAATATGAGAGAGAGAGAGAGAGACGGACAGAGAGAGAGAGAGAGAGAGAGAGAGACAGACAGACAGACAGACAGACAGACAGACAGAGAGACAGAGACAGAGAGAGACAGAGAGAGAGACAGACAGAGACAGAGACAGAGAGAGACAGACAGAGAGAGAGAGATCGAGAGAGAGAGACAGAGAGAGACACACAGAGAGAGAGAGAGAGAGAGAGAGGAGAGAGAGAGAGAGAGAGAGAGAGAGAGAGAGAGAGAGAGAGAATTATATACTGATATATGTATATTTCTTTAAGCAAGAACTCTAAACACACACTGAAAAATTATTTAAATATATTGCATTTTAATTATAGTAATGAAACTTTTTCCTACCTCTGTTAAATATTTTTCAGGGTTCTCAAACCCTCTTATTGAAATAGATACTGAAAGTCTTGATTTCCAGTAATCGAAACGCACAAAATCTTCAGTTTTTTTAAAGTCTTCTTCCAGCTTAGTTACAATTCTCTTGGTTTTTCTTGGATCAATTTCCTGACTATCAGAATCAGTCAATTCATTTATCTTAACGAGACCGCTTTCGATAACCTCTAGGAAAGAAGTTATTTCTGACTTCTTCTTTGATAGAGCTTCTTTCCTCTGAATGTACTTGTTCTTCATTACATCCACTAAACATGCAAGGTGGCATTCTAAATTTTTTATCGACTTATAAGATTCTGCAATTCCAAGGACTGAATAGTTTGTGGGAAAAGAGTCAATGTTCTCCTTATTTATATTTTGTCGACATTTTGGACAAGTAGAAGTGGTGTCAACGACTTTTCTGATGCACGAAAAGCAAAATGAGTGTCCACATTGAAGGACTTTGGGAATATTATTAGAGTCATCGAATTCTAAGAGACACACTTCGCAAATTAAATTAGTTTCCATACTGAACCTGTAAGAAAAAAATTATATATATATATATATATATATATATATATATATATATATATATATATATATATATATATATATATATATAAGTGTACTTTTCTTGTATAAATATATATATATATATATATATATATATATATATATATCAGGCCCGTAGCCAGGAATTTTTTTCGGGGGGGGCTGCGACTTTCGCAAGTGGTTACATTTCAAATGAAGTTATATATATATATATATATATATATATATATATATATATATATATATATATATATATATATATATATATATATATATATATATATATATATATATATATATATATATATATATATAATTCTCATAAGAACTTACCATCGTTTTATAAAGTCAATTTCAGTTTCCTTGCTTTTTGACTGAGGTGATTCAAAATATTTTCATTGCTGACTTCTGTGCTGAGATCTCGATGAATTGACAGTAAAAGCAAGACCTGTAATGCGATCCTCTCCGGCACTCTCCAACACTATTCCGTAAAGACGTTTTCAGACGCCTTAATGTCGAAAAGGTTTTTTCTACTGTTTCGGTGGATACAGGCAATACTGCTAGATATTCAGGAGAGTAGCAATGTTAGGAAACCTCCTCTTGTCACACTTAGCCAAAGCACCGATCGCAGTTTTTGGTTTTTCATTTTCTAACAGCCATTTACGCTGCCAAAGACACCATTCTCCTTTTTAGCGAGAGAGTTTCCTCGTATGAGTGTCTGGAGTCGTCTTTATAAAAGGGATGCTTTTTCAATATGTATAAGGTACATTGCACTTTTCTGGTAAAATATACTGAAGTGAAATGATAGTGGTTTCATGCGAGAGAAATCGATCAGTCAACGAAGAAATCAGATCATCAATAAACGGAATAAAAACTGAGATGCGGTAATATGATTCGGGATCTGATGTAGGCACATTACAACGATGTTTCTGGAACTTCGTAGTTCTTGGAATTGTTATTTCAACACCTAAGCTGTCGCATACATTTTTAGCTTGTGTGAATATGGTTTTAAACTCTGTCTGCATTTTGTCTATTTTTTTTGAGAAGTTGAATAATGTCTTTCACTAAGTTTATTGCACTGACTGTCCAAATGGACACTCTGTAACCGTTTTGACAAGGTGTAGGTTATTCCAAGAAATTTAATTAAAACGTATAATGTTATTATAAAATTCAAATTACTGATTTGAATTTAACAACGAAGTAGCTTTCTGTGATAATTCACCAGGCCATTCTTTTATTTCTTCCAATGACGCAAGAATTGGCTCAAGAGTCTCTTTAAAAAGGAAAACCACTTCATGCCGTTCACACCATTTGGTCTCGCACATCATTTTGATCCTCTTGTTATTTTGGTTACTAGAAACTCTTTTATTTTATCTTCCAGAAGTTTTGTGAACTTTGGACTCGATCGAAAAAAAAGTGCATATTTCAGAGATGAATCCTAAGACGTTTCGAATTGCTTGAATTTTAGAAGAGTCTGAGAGACTTAGGCGCAAGAACCAATTATGGGCTCGGGCTGAGCCCCATTTTCAGCCCCACCTAAAAATGAACATAAAATTCGGAATTTTCAGCCGATTTTGACTATATAAACACCAAAATGTAGCTTTTTTTGCACTCTAAAATGTTGTTTTCCGGTGTTTTTCAGTGTATGTTCAGATTTTTCAAATTTTCAATTTTCAAAACCCATGGTTTTGACATTCTTCGTATCTACCAGATTTTTTTCGAAATGACTTCAAACTTGAAATATGCATAGATAGGTCCATTACCTACAATAGTCACAATTACTTTCGATTTTTGAGTTTTGAAAATGCTCAGCGTTGTCCAATTTCCAAACCCACTTTTTTTTTTTTTGAATTTTGAAATGAAATATTGCGATAATTTTTTTTGTTCGGGCAGTGGATGAGGAAATTTTCAGGGTTTTACATGTAGTCAGGGGGAGATGCACATCTTTTTACTTAGATCATTTCTTTTATATGCATTAGGTTTTGATTTGTTCTTGGAACAAATTTTCAAAGATACAAAAAAATTTCCCAAATTTTTAAAAAAATTTCTTTTTAGTACACAAAAATTATTTAAGTAAAAAGATTTCATCTTTTGTTTGCCCTGAAAATTTATTCCACTTCCTTGAACAGAAAAGAAACCCATGGCATTTTCATTCAAAGAGCAGGGTTTTGGAGAATAGTTCAGCTCCTATCAGCCACTCTGTAGATGTGAACTTCTCTATGAATAACAAGTTTGAATCTTCCAGAAGGCAAATGATACGAAGAATGTGGGTTTTAGTAAAGTGACCCAATGAAAGCTTTCAAATATCTTAGAAGAACTTCCCATTACGAATTCTGATGAAATCGTCACAATTATCCCACAGTGTTGAAGCTACACCGAGCCCAAATTGGATCTTGCCCTAATAAACAATGTGCTACACAATGTGTGTATAAAGCTTTAGGATACTCATTCCGAATAATAGATTGCACTCCTCGGAATTCGCCTCTCATGGAAGAGGCTCCATCATATCCTTGGTCTCTTGAATTTTCGAGTTTAAAACCAAGATAGCCGAGTCTCCAAAATTACATTTGCCAATACTTTCCCTGAGATATAAACCGGAACAAATGATAAAAAATCCTCTCTTAAAATAAAAGGAGTATCATCTCCATCACCAACAATCGCGTACCTAAAACTGTTCTGTTTGGGAAATACCCGTTGTTTCATCAGCTAATACTGAAAAAAATTTGTTTTTATTAACTTCTTCCACAATTTTCCTTTGTATAAGCCGACTAAATGACTGTATGATTTCCTTCTGTATCATCGGACTCGTATACATTGAATTTTTGGACGATAGAAGTAAGTTGTTCTTCAAAACCTGGTCACTTGAGTAAGAAGGCTTCTAAAATTTCCGTCATTTTCAACTGGAGTTGATAATTCAATACGTCCAGAGTCCCTTAATGCAAGACCTTGCTGGCCACATAAACGTATAGTTTCAATTATTGGTACAAGTTTCTCTATTTTCCTTCACATTTTTATTTTGAGTGTCCAGTTGTTTGTCTTTGCTTTCGATTTTTTTCTGAATAAGAGCTTCAATATTATCTTATATATATATATATATATATATATATATATATATATATATATATATACTATATATATATATATATATATATATATATATATATATATATATATATATATATATATATATATATATATATATCTTTTTTTCTTTCTTTCTTCACCTTCCTCTTTGCCCCAAGATTGGGGGTAAGGTGCTGCTGAAAAAATTGCACTGTCGATAATTTGGGGCTGCAGCCCCCTCAGCCCCCCTCGCTACGCCCCTGATATATATATATATATATATATATATATATATATATATATATATATATATATATATATATATATATATATATATACTATGCTATATATATATATCCACATCCCCCTTTATTAAAATCAATAGTTATGCAAGAAGACCTCAAAGTATTACAGCTCAAACAAATACAATGACAGCCTCTCTCCAAAAAATCCTCTAACACATTACTTACACTTGACAATAGACAGTCTAGCACAGCGGTCTCCAAACTTTTTTGATCGCGTACTTACCTTAAGACAATAATTCTAAGTTGTATTACCTATTGTACCTGCATCACTAATATATATATATATATATATATATATATATATATATATATATATATATATATATATATATATATATATATATATATATATAGGCTATATATATATATATATATATATATATATATATACATATATATATCTATATATATATATATATATATATATATATATATATTTATACCCACATTCGTGGATATATATATATATATATATATATATATATATATATATATATATATATATATATATGTATTTAATATATATATATATAAACTCGCGGACAAATTTAATGCATCACCCGTAAATATAATGTAAACTCTTTCATTTTTGGAAATGTATAGCTAGGGTTTGTTTTTTTTTGTTTTTTGGGGGGGGGGGTCAAACCTAACTTCGGAGTGTATACCGTATGTAACTACACCGTGTATGGAACTAAATTGCATAATAAAGACAACCAACCAAATTACGAAATCCCGAAAGTACGTTCATAGGAGAACAAGATGGTAAGACACCAACCAACTAACGAAACAAACCCTATGCTGTAAGTCGTAGCTTGACAAAGACTGTCACAATGGAAAGACATCGTCAGAGAAGAGGAACGTGCCATAGGAGTTATCACACTGTCGAAAGCAGGCCATTCTCAGAGACAGGTGGCTCAGCAACTCGGGGTAAACCAATCGACGGTCAGTCGAATCCTTCGTCGGTTCAGGGAGACTGGCAGCAACAGTAGACGACATGGTCAGGGTCGCCCGAGAGAGATGACAGATTCCTCCGTCTGGCAGTGCTTCGTGATCGTTTCCAAACAAGCGTACAGCTACAACACAGGCTCCCTGAGCTCAGACATGTGCCCATTTCCGAGCGTACAGTGAGAAGACGACAGAATGAACGTGGAGTACGTATTACAAGGTCTGCCATCGGCCCTCTCCTGATCAGGGAGCATCGGGTTGCGATTTCATTTTTCACAAGCGTATGGAGATTGGACACTCACAGATGAGTCAAGGTTCACACTACATGGACCAGATGGACGTTTTAGAATTTAGAGACATGCAAGCAAGCAGCTTTCTGCCTGCCCAAGGATTCCTTTTGTAGGTGACTCTGTGATGGTGTGGGCAAGCATTCGTTTGGGAGCTCGCACGGCATTGCATATCGTTAGCAGAGAGTGCTGGCTAAAAAAGATATGCGGAACATCCTCCAAGAGTATATAGTGCCTTTCGCGTTCTTCATTGGCGTCCATTTTTTGTACTCACGCGAAACAACGCCACACAGCACACAACACACAGGTCGTCCAACTGGTACCTACAACAGGTGAGGGGATCAGACTCCTCGCCATTTCTGCGAGGCCCGGACATGAATCCCATTGAACATGTTTGGGATGTGTTGGGTAGGCGTATTTGAGCCCGTGAACATGCTCTGTCCACACTCAGGACTTACTAACGCTTTGAGAACATCCGCAGGAGACCATCTCAAGATCATTTTTCATCAATGCCGAATCGCGGAGGAGGAGGTTGGAAGGGGGCCAGAGTACAACCCGTTATTGGAACACCTTATGCTGCATTTCACATTGTAATTTGTAGAATATTGTTGTTGATTAATAAAATCATCATATCCATATTTTTTTCGTTTTCTTTATTATGCCATTTAATTCCCTACACACTGTCGTTACATACGGTTTATACATTTATAACCCTGTGCAACACTCCCGAGTTAGGTATAAACCAAATAAAACCAAACTCTAGCTCTACATTTCCAAATATGAAAGTTTAATTTATATATGGGGGATATACATTAATATTCCCCGCTAGTTTATATATATATATATATATATATATATATATATATATATATATATATATATATATATATATATATATATTCTCTTCTTTATATATATATATATATATATATATATATATATAAACTACAACTTTAACGTGCTATTTACGTAGCTTGGAAATCGAACTTTAAGATATTGGCTATCCCAAACCAGCAGTGCCACCAACGTGTTCCCAGATCAGGGTTTAATTCTGGCACCCTTTGGGTAGATAAAACTCCAACTGCTAGGCAGAGGATTTGGGCAAGCAATGCTCTCGTATGAGGTGGCTGACTAAACCTCCTACATACGAGGGGGCGTTTCATATATATATACTATATAATAATATATATATATAATATACATATATATATATATATATATATATATATATATATATATATATATATATATATAATATATATATATATATATATATATATATATATATATATATATATATATACTATATATATATATATATATATATATATATATATATATATAATATATATATATATATATATAAATTATATATATATATATATATATATATATATATATATATATATATAATATATATATATATATATATATATATATATATATATATATATATATATATATATATATATATATATATATATATATATATATATATTGCACTCACTTGATACAAGATCATACACTCGCAAGTGATCGTGAGGCTACTTCATTGGCGTACCCCAAAGTATCACTCTGCATTTTGGTACGCGTACCCCACCCCGGAACCACTGGTCTAGCCTCATTCAAGCAATCCTCCCTCTCAAACAATATTCTCCATCTTAATAAGCAAGTCCACCATTCTTGGCCAACTTTTGATACACATGCCATTTTTTTTTGCAATTTTTCTTTTTTTCAAAAAAAAAGATATATATTAAAAATATATATATATATATATATATATATATATATATATATATATATATATATATATATATATATATATATATATATATATATATATATATATATATACTTTTATATATATATATACTAAGAGTTTTATTGCTCTTTAATTAATTCAACTATTCATTAAAACTTTTTAATTAAAACATATTAAAATATTTCACAAAACAATTTAATTAATTTGACATTGCTATATAACGATAATATAATGCCCAAAATGACGGGCCCACTCTAGCTTTCGTCTGTTCTTTCTTTCAGACCTTGTTCAAGAGTAAGAGTTCATTCCATAAATTTTAAGCAAAGAATAAATTTTTTAGTTGGATGTTATTTTTTTTATTTTTCTTGACGATCCTAATGCTATATTCTGAATGAAGTCTATTTTTAGCTCACCGTCTTGTTTATTGAAGTTCCCTGAATTTTTTATGAAATATGCTTCAATAATTTTTCTTTTATTGATTTGTGGGGCAGAGGAGATTGGTTGCATATTTTGAATATCTATTGTATGATTCCGGGTTGATCTGTGTGTTACCAACGCTGAATTAATTCTGCCAGATAGCAAATCTTGTTTGTGTTGCTCTCGACGCCTTTCAAAATCATTTGTCTCGCCATAATATGAGTCAGAACAGTGTAAACAAGGGACACGGTAAACCACAGGGCCTGTTTTTATATTCGCGGATTTCGGGGGACAAAGCAGCTTTTTTAGCTTTTATCGTTATATAGCAATGTCAAATTAATTAAATTGTTTTGTGAAATATTTTAATATGTTTTAATTAAAAAGTTTTAATGAATAGTTGAATTAATTAAAGGGCAATCAAACCTTAGTAAATATTTGCAAACGTTTTAAAGTTTGGTAAAATCTATACTATAAAAAAATGCCCGGTGTAACTGTGTTAGATTTTAACCTTCGCAAATTATTTCTTCGATATCGTTCAAAAATGATATTAGGACACACTAAAAAGTTACAATTAAAATTTATACGTGATTGCTTAGATAATATGGTGATACCTCGTACAATGCTCCCGTCCTGCATTAAATTAAACAGTTCTAATCCTTTTCCGGATTCATGTAGAAGCATTTTATTGGAAAAAGTAAACGACATCAAACGAGAAATAAAAGAAACTTTCAGAATTGTTACTAAATCGTTTCATATGTTTCAGACTAATTTTTACCAACAGTTTCCAGGCCAGCATCAATTTTTTGTTGAACTATTAAACCAGGCTCATTGGAAAAAGAATACTATTACAAGGAGGAAAAAATATAATTTAAATAAAAAATTTGATCTCATCTTTAAAAATAGTTACTGGACGAAAGAGTCTGATACTGGCAGAATTATCAACCTTTCAACCCACGTGCTATCCCAAGACGAAAGTTTACTTTTGGGATACGGTTTGTCTCTTTCTTTGGATAATGATGACCCATGGTTGCAGTTTTTTGCTGATTTTGATCGTTGGCGCAAAGTTTACCGCTCTTCTGATATTAATCAAGATTTGTTTAAAGGTTTTTTGATCTCTTCCATCGCTAATACCCTCCAAGTCAAGAAATTTCCAAAAAAAATTTACACGGCCCTGTATTCCTTAAAAAACACACCTGACCTATGTATATCAAAATCGGATAAAGGACAAAACATTGTGATTATGTCGTTAGCAGACTACCATAGTAAGTGCTTGTCTCTCCTCTCTGATCCCGATACCTATACCCCCCTTGTTAAAAACCCCCAAACTTGCTCCCATAACGCTTTTAATAGTTCTCTAAAACAAATTTTAAAAAACGATCTACCTCTTCACGACACTTTAAAATCTCACATGACACAACTATCTAAATTCTACGGGATACCAAAAACACATAAAACACACATTCCTCTACGCCCCATCATTGCAAATACCAATAGTACCACCTACAAACTCTCTAAATGGCTTTCCAACACTTTAAAACCGTTAATAGGTAATATTTCGAATTCCCATTTAAAAAACACTGAGCACTTCATATCCAAAACACATAACATTAACCCCCGTTCTCACCATTTAGTAAGTTTTGACGTCACTTCTCTGTTTACATCTGTTCCTGTCCCTTTCACACTCTCTTTACTTGAACAATTTCTCACTGAAAACGACATATCTTTACAATATCCTTTTTCACTTATTAAACAATTGATCAATCTTTCTCTTCAACATAACTTTTTTCAATATAACAACACCTTCTATAAACAAACATCTGGACTAAGCATGGGTTCCCCTCTGTCCCCCACTTTAAGTAACATCTTCATGGAACTCATCGAACATTACCATATCTTTACACACCCTCTTCTTTCTAACACTACATGGTTGCGATATGTCGATGACATTTTCGCAGCCATCCCTCTTCCCACTAACCCACAACACATTTTACAACATATAAACAACATACATCCAAATATTAAATTCACTATCGAAACCTCTACCAACAATTCCCTTCCTTTTCTTGACACCCTTCTCTCTTGGTCCAACACACAGAAGATACATTTTTCTATCTATAGAAAACCTACATCCACTCCAACATACATACATTGGTATTCCGCGCACACATTAAACACAAAAATAGCCACTTTATCTTCTTTATATCTTCGAGCGTTTAGGCTATGCTCTCCTCAGTCATTGAGAGCTGAAACCGACTTTATATTTAATACATTTAAAAATTTAAAATATCCTATTCACTGTATCAATAAAGCTTTTCACAAAGCCAAATTGAAGTTTTATTCAGGAGTTAACACAAGAGAAAAACCTACTAGTTCCTTTTTGCCCCTCCCACATATCCCTTTGGGTCCCATAAAAAGTTTATCCCTCAAAATGTTAATATTGTTCCTTCCAATAATTTACTGCTAAAAAAGCTGCTTTGTCCCCAGAAATCCGCGAATATAAAAACAGGCCCTGTGGTTTACCGTGTCCCTTGTTTACACTGTTCTGACTCATATTATGGCGAGACAAATGATTTTGAAAGGCGTCGAGAGCAACACAAACAAGATTTGCTATCTGGCAGAATTAATTCAGCGTTGGTAACACACAGATCAACCCGGAATCATACAATAGATATTCAAAATATGCAACCAATCTCCTCTGCCCCACAAATCAATAAAAGAAAAATTATTGAAGCATATTTCATAAAAAATTCAGGGAACTTCAATAAACAAGACGGTGAGCTAAAAATAGACTTCATTCAGAATATAGCATTAGGATCGTCAAGAAAAATAAAAAAAAATAACATCCAACTAAAAAATTTATTCTTTGCTTAAAATTTATGGAATGAACTCTTACTCTTGAACAAGGTCTGAAAGAAAGAACAGACGAAAGCTAGAGTGGGCCCGTCATTTTGGGCATTATATTATCGTTATATAGCAATGTCAAATTAATTAAATTGTTTTGTGAAATATTTTAATATGTTTTAATTAAAAAGTTTTAATGAATAGTTGAATTAATTAAAGGGCAATCAAACCTTAGTAAATATTTGCAAAACGTTTTTAAAGTTTGGTAAAACTATACTATATATATATATATATATATATATATATATATATATATATATATATTCTTATATATATTTATTTATAACCCCATTTATATATATCATATATATAGTATATTAATCTTACTTATATATATATATATATATATATATTTGGAAAAGTGAAAAATTGATAAAAAAAATTTATATTCATCCAATCAGTATCAAATTTTAAAAGACATTTATAGTCGGGGGAGATACACCTTCTTTTTATTTAGATCATTGTTTTTGCATAATGAAAAAAAAAAATTATTTTCTAAAATTTGAATTTTTTTTTTTTAAATTTGGCTCGTGACCACAACAGGCAAACCTGTTGCCCTTACAAACAAATGATCTGAAAAAAAGAATGTGTATATCCCCCCCCCCCACTCCCCTGAAAAATTTATGTTGACCGAAAGACCAGAGAAAAAAAATTATCGCAAAGCTGAATGAACTCTTCGTTGAAACCTTTGCTTCTAATACCGCCTTAGACGATTTCGGAGCCATTCCAGCTCCTCTACCTCTCTCCAACTCATTCATGCTTAATATCGCAATCTCTCTCTCTCTCTCTCTCTCTCTCTCTCTCTCTCTCTCTCTCTCTCTCTCTCTCTCTCTCTCTCTCTTACAACGGACACTGATTTTCTGAACTCTTCAATCCCATGCCTCCTCCATTGAGAAGGGTTAATGCGACACGCCTTTCCACGCAGTCTCACACTTTCTTTATCCAACTCTCTCTGACCCCAGACTTACCCGCTATGCTCAATCTCACATATACTCCACTGGTAAAGCCTGGAACACACTCCTGCCATCTATTTTCACACCTACCTTTCACTTACACGCGTTCAAACGCCGTGTATCGGGACATATCGGCCTTTAAATTGGATCTTTTATATATATATATATATATATATATATATATATATATATATATATATATATATATATATATATATATATATATATATATATATATATATATATATATATATATATATATATATATATATATATATATATATATTTTATATATATTATATTTAAATGACTTTATTGGTGTACATAATAGTTAATAAAACAACACAACAAATTTCCAAATACAGGGCTTGTAGCGAGTTTCTTATCAAAAAAAGTGAAAAAAGTGAATAAAATTTTGAAAAAAAGTGAAAAAAAATGACTGAAATGCTGAAAAAAGTGAAAAAAAGTGACTGAAATGCTGACAAAAATTACATATTTTGAGAAAAACGTGAAAAGAATTTACAATTTCCATTACTAAAATTCAATGTGACCTAACTTATTTACTATAACAACATGCTATTTACTTAATATTTTGAGATGCTAAGAACTATGAAGTAGGTTTTAAATATAAATAACTGAAGATGAAAGTATATAAATGTTAGTTTTAGAAAGTCATAATGTAAAGAAAATGGAATAATACTATACTTGAAATTACACTTACTGTATTTGGTTACAGAAGAAACAAGCTAATAATTATAAAAATTAAGGGTAATTAAACTTTTTGAAAAAGTCTGAAATGAGACTTGTTTTTTGTTTTTCAACAGCAACCTGTAAATTTTCCACACTACGTCTTTTTTCAGATGCCTCTTTCTGAACATTAGTGACACCTTCCAGCATCGCTTGGGCCAAGCTTGCTTCACTAAAATCTTTTTTTTTTAAAGCTCTCTTCAATCTTTCATTAGCTTCCAATAACAGTTTGCCTGCACTTCCACTTTGCTCTGCCTCTTCTTTTCGTAGCTTCTTCAGCATTTGTTCATTGTTGTTTTTTGTTTTCCTCTTCAGCAATTTTTTTATCTTGTTCAGCCTTTGCACTTCATCTTTGAGTCTCCTTTTTTCTCTTTCTCTATCCAAGTAAGCAATGTATTGTTTATATGCTAAACGTCCCATGGAAAGGAGCTCTGGAGTTAGAGAAATAAGGTAAGGTTTGTTATCATACATTTTAAGAGCACTTTTAACAGTGATTAAAGCATTTAAAGTTCTCTCTGACATAGATGACCTGGTACTTGTAAGATTTCTGCCTGATGTGGTGCTCTTTCCACATCTGCATTACCATGTGACAGCGACAGTGAAGCTTTTACTACTCTTTCAACTGTTGGAAATCTTGAAGTGTTTACTGATGGATCGGTTTTATTAAAAAACTGAGCCCAATACAGATCTATAGATTTTTTTCGGACTCTGGTTCAGCTTTTTCCAATTGTATTAGTTTCCACTCATCTAAGAGTATGTCTGTATGGATTTTCCATGGCATGACCCTAGCAATCTCAACTATATTTCAAGCACCACATTAGTTCCATAGCAGTAGTTTTAGCTCGATCAGCATACAGTTTGATAATCTTGCTACAAGAGGGCAATGGTGTGACTTGTTTATTTTGATCACTTGAATTTTCCATATTTTGATTTACATTACAACTAGGCAATAATTATAACTGATCTTTGTTTAATTTAACTTTGCTGTAATTGATATGAACTGCTTTCTTTGAATGTTGTATAACTGCCTGGAAGCCATTTGAGGAAATGTTTATGCATTTCATGCATATTTTATAAAACATTTCGCTGTCTGACTGTTTCTTTCCCCACTCACTAATTTTGAAGCCTTGAGGATCAGTTCTATCCAACCAAGACATTTGAAACTTACATCTTCCCATCTTCAAAAATTTCAAATTTCAAAAAACTTTATTCAATTATTATTTAAAATTATTTTAAACAACCTGAAAATTAAAAATTTAAACAAATTATTTACCTATGTTTTCCAGTTCTTGAGTTCAATAAACTGTTTTGTAGTTAAACCACATTTTTAATTCAGTCACAGGTAAAACAGAAGAAAAAGATATCTCCAAGTAACCTGCCCCAAAAAAGTGAAGAAAAGTGTAAAATTGCTTAAAAAAGTGAAAAAAAATGACTAAGCTAAAAAAAGTGTAAAAAAAGTGAAAAAAGTGTACCGCTACAAGCCCTGCAAATATATTATTTGTTGAAAGCGTGCATATATTGGCTTTCGTATTATGGAAATTTATTCACGCTATTGGTTATTTTTAAACTATCGGTAGCGTTATCGATAGCGGCGCTACTTAAAAAAAACGTTATCTAGCGGATTAGTTTTTTTGGTAGTAATCATTATCAGAATCGAGGCTACTATTAAGTAGTCCGTACAGAGAAAACTCGTGTGGAGTCGGAGCCGGATGGGGTGCCGGAGTATCTGCAAATTTTATAAACTGCACAGTTTGGAGGGTTTAGCCGCGAAGATCTTCATCCCCTTCACTTATACTTCAGTTGGAGATGGAAGAATGATTACTCTAACTTAAGTTATGTTTGATACATCATATATTTATTCCTTTTAGGCGCCAAAAAATGTAACTAGTTATTTTCTTTAAATTCTCTCAAACTTATCTTAATTATTGTTGCTGTGTCATTATTGCCAAGTTTTATAATGGCCATGTTTGCCATGGCTTCCAATTTCCACAACATTACTAAAGTCAAATAAACATTTGGTCGTGAAATCGCCATCTAATTTCGTTGAGCAATTCTCTTTTCCTTTATCAGAGGAGCATTCTTTAAACACTTTCTAATCCACTTTCTGAACAACTTTGTTCCGAGTTCACATAACTTTCTGAACAACTTAAGAACATAGGAACATAAGAACTAAAGAGACAGTAAGAAGCCACAATTACCATCTCTTTTCCCACCGATATATTAAAAAATATAAATTTAAATTTTTTTGTTAAAAATGGTCATATACCTTGTCAATCACTTTATAGTACGCCTATACAGAAAATTGTAACTATTTTTGGTATGAAATTATAATTTTGTAATTCAAAATAATTATCAGTATCTTTAATTAGGTAATTATAATTAATAGTTATTTAAAAAATTTTGCCTAAAAATAAACTTTCTTTTTAAAAAAAATTACGTAAAAAACAGTTGATTTAAATCACTTTAATGTTTCGCCAGCCCTGGAGACATGCTCTTCATTTACAGCTTAACCAAATCTGTCATTACAGTGATGATAATGAAAAATGAAATTACTAAACATTTGTCATCTTTCAGATATTTCTTTTTTGAAGGAGCTGTGAAGGTTAAGAGAATTGAAGATCTGTGTACTTACCTTTCCCTTCAGATCAAAGGAGCAGATTCTGATCATGATAACAATGAAAATCTTCCACCAAAGAAAAATAACCCTATCACATGGGAGAGTAGATCAGTAATACTTCACTTCCTCATTACGATCACCCAAATCCCAGATCCAACAAAATTCTATTTGATTTCTTCGACTCACTCACTATTCAGTATTCACAATGAAGATGATATGCGGTAATTTGCATTAACGCAACTAAATAATTGAAATTGTTAGAATTTTTTTTAAAAAGATGAAGAGAAAAAGAAAATTAATGGAAATGCTGTGAACACAGGGCTAGACTAACCATTAACCAAATTAAATTAACAATGAAGATGATATGCGGTAATTTGCATTAACGCAACTAAATAATTGAAATTGTTAGAAATTTTTTTAAAAGGATGAAGAGAAAAAGAAAATTAATGGAAATGTTGTGAACACAGGGCTAGACTAACCATTAATCAAATTAAATTCGTGCTTAGGGCATCAATGGAAGGAGGGGGGAGGCGTCACAGAAATTTGAATTGAATAGTTTTTTGTTTTTACCTGTTAGCATTTTTTTATTATCATTGTAACAGTGGTTTGCAACAGGGATTTACTTTTTTAAATGGGATTATAGCCCAAGAAAGTTAATTATACGAAAAGCATATGATATCGAAAAGCAGCAATTTGAAAACTTCCTTAAATTTTAGAGAGTTAGATGTATAGCGGAGACGGTGGCAACAAAAGGAGACACTAAAGCAGCAATATTTATTGCAAATCGGAGCAAGAGCTGAATCAATTTACGTTTAATTTTCGGGAATGAGATTTT
>JABUQX010086956.1:0-44287 GCA_015478945.1 Trachelipus rathkii
AGTAGGTGAGTTGGTCACTTGCTGTTATTTGAGCTGTTTTGATTCTTAGTATATTACTGATTTCTGCAAGATTCATATTTACATCTTTTAACATTGAACATCACAAGGAATTATATTGTCTTGATAAGTTTAAGTAAACTATAAAATGTTTAGATTTTATTAGTTTAGTGATAAATATTTTACGAAGTGACTTTAGCTCAAATTCTATTCAGTTGGAGATAAAGATATTATTTTAGCAACTTCATTCTTAATTGGTGTCAAATTTTGCTTAGTAACATTTTGAACGTTTAAAACTAGTATATATATTTTACCGTTGGTCCAGTATTGATAATTAGACGGGTTTAGTTAAATTTTTATGTTAAATATTTACTAATGTTAAGTGAATTATATTGAATAGTGTATAGGAGATTATATTACTTGATATATAAAGTTAGTATTAGATGGGTTTTAATACTATTGTAGCTGCTGATAGGCACTTTACTGTTGTTTCGTATGGAACTTTGTTAATATTTATTATATATTTAAGGTATTATATAATTGGCGTAATGAGTGTGCTAGGTTTGTTACGTTAGCATATATTATATATTCTAAGTTCAGGTAATGCAATGTATCTGACCTTTGCAGTTCTCCGTGACATCAACTTTCCTTATATTTTGAGAAGTATTTGTTAATTATCTTTTGCAAAGTGTATATACTTTTCTTAAATATCAATATATTGAACATATTTTACCTCTATCCTGTAAAATGTCCCAGTCATCTCATAATATATAAGAATATCCAGATATCAATGGAAGTGGATGGTAGTATGAGGATTGGAAGATATAGGGCAGATGGACTGGAATGGTTTGATATACGTGATGTTTACTTAGTAATTTCGTTTTAGGATAGGTAACTGTTTCTCATTTAATCGTATGAATATATTATTTATTCAAAGAAACTCAAGCTACGATATTTTTCGCCTGTATGTGGGTATAAAACATAAAAAATTACGTATTTGATATTATTTGTTCAATAATAAGAATGATAGTATAGTATATGTAGGTTATTATAATTTTTGTTTCATAATATTTTATGTATTAATGTAAAATTCTTTGTTATTATTATTAGATATTATTTATTTCTGCTACATGGGTATTATTGGTTATTGTATAAGTCTCAACGACGCGCTCATTGACGCTCGTAGATTAATTATATTTATAGAGGATCATATTACTTGTGTAATGAAGTAATATAGTATTAAAACTGACCTATTAATGTAAGTTTAGAACAATCAGCACGATTTGTACTTAATGCGAAGGACACGATAGCAGCGTCTGTTTTTTTTTGTATATCGCAATGTCCGAGTCACTTGTGTAATTAAACTTAGGGTGATTTATAGTGTGTTCTCTCGATTTGCTTCGTAACCAGTTCTTCTATTTCTCTGCTACTCAGTAAGGCTCTAGATGTATATAGAGGAACATGTGATTTAAGTCTAGATATGTCATCTTATTTCTTAGTTCGTTACTGCTATGTATTAAGCCATCTAAGTTGTCTTTTGTATGAAAAACTATTCTGTTCTGCCTCTTTTTAGAAAATTGGCACTATATTAGTAATCTCAGAGTAACATAGGAAATCACGAATATATATTGTGACTCTGAGATTTATTTCGAAATGACCTTCGATTGCGCTCGACTGCTAGAACACCACAGTGATTAGAACGATCCCAGTATATGGGAGCGGAGTGAGGCGAGAAAGAGGCTAATTGGAGAGAGCGCGAGATATTGAATAGCTGAAGATTAGAACATAGTACTTATAATATATACTTGGTTTATTGCTTTAGGAATTGATTTAAAAGTATAATTATTATAATTTTTAATGATATATTTATTAAAGATGTGTTTGTGGATAGGTAGATAGTAGTTTTGATGTTTGTTTGTGCTAATCTGTGTTTATGGTTTTGGAAGTGGTTGTGTACCTTGTGGTGGTTAGGTGTTATTGGATATTGTATGATTAGTGTGGTGTTGTGATGGTGGTGCAGGTGTTTGTATGGTAGATGGTGGGTTAGGGTGTTTTTGTTAATAGGTTATTAATGTGTCAGATGTTATGTGTAGTTTGTTTTTGATTATGTGTATGATAGTATATGTTGATAAAATGTTGAGATGTAGGGTTAGCGTGGGATATGATGTGGGTAGTTTGTTATTGGTGTCTATGTTAGATTGGTGTACTTGTTGGTTTTACTGTTGTTGGTTGTGGTAAATGTATAATATTGTTATGTTACAGTATTTATTACGCTTGTAAGTTTGTTATATGGTTTGTCGTTGTCTTAATTTATTCATTAGTTCTGTGAGATGTTGCGTTTATTTATGTAAAACTTTGTTTACGATTGCTTTATATATCGCTGGATAATAATTCGACTTTGTATTGTTTTATTGTTTGTTTAACTTAAGTATTACAACTTAGCGAATATTAAGTCTAAATAGATTAATTAAGTTTAATGTTGTTAATGATAGTTAGTTTATATTTGTATGGTTGTATTAATGTGTTTTACTCGTACGTTCTTTATCAAGTTTAGTATAGCGTTTTACGAGCTAAACTTATTTCTTAGTATGATTGTATTTATATATGCCGTATGTATTATGGTATTAGTGGGTTATAGGTTATGGTGATAATCAATTATTTTTGTTGATTTAGATGTTTTCTGTCTGAGATATTTAGACACTGTTATTTGATTAGTATGATTTAAGTGTAGTTATATGTGATACAATGAAATGTTTGTTAGGGTTATAATTATATCTTAAACATTAATGCTGATTGTCCCCATAGAAATACACGAAATACTTAGCAAATAATAATAATAATGTTTTACTTAAAATTGTTTATGTTGACTATAATTATAATCACTGTGGGACACAATAGAATCAAATCCCTATATTTATTCGTGAGAGTAAATGGCTAACGCTCCCAAAATAAATGCCAAAACTTAAGAAAGAAATGCTTTATTTTGCATTTTTTTAACGTTAAGTGTCTGAAATGAAGGTTGTACGAATAACTGGGTGTACGAGCAATGATCTGAACGAAACACCTCTTTAGTCCGTGAAGTCAGCTTGTCATTAACTTACTATGTGATGACTGGGATAAATCTATTTCGCTATACATCAGCTTCGTACCTGTTATATTTTGTGTATGTCATCAATTGTTAGTATCAAGTATCTTAATCCTCTTCGTGAGTCAATTTAAGTTGAGCCTTCTGGCCGTTTTATCGATCTATTTGTGATATTAGCCCCTGGTAATATACTTTTGTAGATCGTTAGAGAAGGGTATACTAGGGTTAAACGGTTATGCTATAGAGATTTATTGTACTGTTAGAGGACTAACTTAATTCTTTAAGTTGACTATGATTATGTTAGCTTTATATGGATGTGATAACATACTTTATTAAATTATATATATATATATCTATCATTAATATATTATATTCGTTATATGGCCAAGATATGAACAATATTTAAATTACCTCAAAGTTTTATTGTTAATGTGAAGAAGGTAATTGTAAGAAATGAGATTGCTGTTGTAGATGATTGCTATTGCACATAAAGTGATGTGATTAAAGGGTAGTATATCGTTGCCAATTGTTGTTAAAAAGAATATATGATAGTATAAAAGTATTAGAAATTGTGCCATTGGGAGCTGGTTGAGACATCCACCCTCCCTCCGACAGAGAACCATTTGTGTAAATCTGAAATTATTTTTTAGTTGTATATAGGTTATATGTTGCTGTTATTGATGTGAAAACTTTGTTCGGTTTAGATAATTTGTTGGTAGTATGATATAGGTTAGTTATGATCTATTTTTTGTTAAATGTTATTATGTTACTGTTAACATACTACATGAATGTTGAGATACTGATTTGAAATAAATAATGATGTGGATATAGGGTGCGAGTATATGTTAGGGATTCCTGACAAGTATGCATAGGTTACGGTTTTTGTATGTTATGTAGTTACTTCCCTGGTGGTAAGTGTGGAACTTTGTTATGTTAAAAGTTTATTCGTGTTTAAGATATGTTGGGTTTGTACATTATGTTATCAGTTCAGATGATGCTATGTTTGTTTATTAGGTAAAGTTTGTCACGTTAGCTGTATACTCGTTGATCAAGTATAAGATATTTGACAACTGTATAGATTAGCATTTATTGTTGATTTGTTAATAAATTAGATAGATTATTATAATTATGAAGTGAATATGATTATTTTTTATTGTTTAAGTATTTTATTTAAAATTTACTTATCCGAGATAAGATGTATATATATATCAATTTCATTATAAAATTCATATACACAATGTATTTTTGATTTATAATAAAGACATTGTATGTTATATTTGTTACCGTATATACGGTTAGTGAAAATCATAGAAGCTAAATGTAATTGCTTAATTAATGTTATTCGGAACATGAATCATAAAGATCTATTAAGTAGATTTTAGTTGAATATGTTTCGAATAAATAGTATGAGAGTTTTGAACATTTATATTTACGATACTTTATTATACTATATGAATAGGACCGAAGGTAATTTATCTTTGTATATGATGATGTTGTAAGCTGGATTGTTGCTTCGTATTTGTGTTAATATATAATAGTGGGATATGAAATAAAAAATACGAATTAAATAAATGAAATCGATAATGAAATGTATATGTGAAATTAATATAAGCCGATAAACGAGAACGTTATGATTACGCTTTCTTGGGGCTATTCAACTTTTAGTTATCGAATTCTTGTTTCTTTCTTTGATTGGTTCTAGAAGATAGTATTATAATGTATACCACCTTTGAGTTGTTGTCTACACTCGTTTTCGGATCGTGAATACATTTTTCGGCGTGTGCATGGTATGATGCATCTATCATCGGCTCCTATAGCTCGTTAGTGATATATTTACAAGGACCTTCGTAATTATGTATCGATGGCATTTATATTTTTCGATAAACGAATGGATGAGGAAATATTTACTTGTTATTTAGCCATTACGGTGCAAGGTGAAATATGACCTTTATTGAATTATTTCGGTTGTAGGTATTCCTCAAGATTATCGAAATATAGTACGGATAGCTTGGGTGATAAGTTGTTTATGTTTGGTTGTGATGTTTGTTTTATATCAGGATAAAATCTTAATCAGATTGTGTACAGTGTGATAGAGTATTAATGTATATGGGATTATATAAGAGAGTTGTATTTCAACTCCTATAGCTTCTGTATGAATGTATTAAATATGATATTGATATGTACGCTAAATTTAGGACCCTCATCGAGATGTACATATATTAAGAGCGCGTCGTGTTACAGGTTTCTTAGTTAGTATATATATCATATTGAATAAAATATTAAAATATAAGCTTTGTTCCTATAGATAAACGCATTCACGTCTTCATCTTATAAGATTATCGACTATATCGAGGTACTTTTTATCTATACCATATATCAGTAGTAAGCACGGTAGTGATAATTAGATTATGATATTTTACGCATTAAATATATTTACTTTAATTGTCTGAAAATATTTTTTTTGTTGTGTCTTATTTATATATGCGATTATCAGGAGTGCGTTATAATACACTATTCTAGACTTGATACTGTTTATTATTTATCTCTGAGCAGAGCGACTTAGGTGTAGGTAGAACTCATGTAGTTGATATTATATAGTACTGATGATGGATTGTGCTGTATATATAAGCGGATTTATATACTTACCATATATTCTTTAAAGGGTTGTTTGAATGATGTAGTCTTGATTAAAAGTCCAGTAAAGGAGCGTTCCTACTGGAAGTGGGGATATGTAATAATTGTTTAAAATAAATGATAAAATATTAATTGATTATTTTATTTATAGCTTTCAAATGAGCTATTTAGGTTTAATTATATTTTAATTTCTTTTATATGTTTTTACTTCCTACTTCTCAATACTTTCTTCTCGATCTCATACTATATATGGGAATAGTAGTTATGTTTATCCGTAGGCTGTTGTGTAGTTAAGTTATTGTTGTGTTCCGTTATAGATTTTTAACTTAAATGGGTAAACTTATTGTATATGTCACTGATTCATATAATAGAATAATAGATTATATAGATTACATAGGATGGGTTATGAGGGGAGAGAGAGAGATTAGATGGTTTGATTTTACATGATTTTAAAGCGTATGAGAAAGACTTAATATTTTACGTATTAACTCATAAAGAGACTAAATTTTAGTTAAAATTAAGGTTAAAAAAATAAAATATCTATTAAAGTTTTTTTATAATATATAGAAAATTTTAGGAATATATTAAGTTTTTTTATTAAATATCAAGTTTTAAATAGGAATAAAAATAAAATAAATAAATAGTTATATTTAAAATGAAATTTTATATAAAGGTTATTTATTAAATAACATAAAATGTTTTTATCGATACTAGTTGTTGGCAATATTGGAGAATATAGATGATTAGATTATTATCTTTAAATATTATTAACTAGGTTATAATAGAGGAAGATTGCGATATAAATTTGAGAAAACTAGTAAATAAATAATGGTATGGTCACGTACTAGGGACCGTATATTGTACATGAATAGTTATACATTCACGTTTTGGCTGAGGAGCATGCTCATTAGAATCCCCTGGTGTAATCGCTCATCAATTTGTATCACGTTATTTCTGTTGATTGAAAAGTCTCAATCACAGCCGAACTTACTGTTATTGGGTTCACCCTTACATTAGTGTCAGTAAAATCCTTTAAACATTGGGCGGGGGACGATGAAGGAAGGCGGAGAGAGAATATAATGGCACCGTGGTGTAGTGAATGTGACTCGACGGCTTATTTAGTGATATGTTAAGGGTCAATATTGTAAACGTATCGTTCGAATGTGTATATCGTCCTCAAGGTATAGATGCTAGGTGGTTAGCGCTCTTTACTGGATCGGAAGCTTATACTGATAAGAATAGTCTTAGAAAAACTTATGTTCTCCTCGATGAGGTATAGACAACTAATTACGACTAAAAGGTATAGAAAAAATTTATTCTGTGTGTCGAGATCGTCCTCTCATATTTCACAGATCGCGCTCTATATAAAGTCTGACGAGAGGCAATTAGACTGTGGTCTAAGACCCCGAGGGTGGACGTAGAAGGCCACGAAACTACGGGCTCTCGTTAAGGTGTGTGTCGCTAATGTGAAACATATCTCTACTTGAAAATCTTAGTGTGCTCTTCGCATTTGATGCAATCTGTTAGTAATTATCGGGGGTTTGTTGGCAAGGTATGGTATCGTAATGTCCCTATTTTGATCTCTTGAATATGCATTATTAGAATACATAAGAATTAATATATTGTAGCGAAATTTTTTTATACATGAAAATTCAGAAGAGTAATGTTTATTGTAGAGATCTTATCTTCGGAGGGAGATTCGGCGGAGTGTAAGGAGGGAGTAGATGGTATCGAGGGGATTAGAGCGGTGAAGAAAATTTATGTCAGTTATAGTCTAATCCACTGGTTAAGGGTGTAACACATTTCTTAAGTGTAAACACTATTTATGTGAAGTTAACGCAGGATACAAGGACCTAGTAAAGCACAAAGGTATGTCAAAGGTCTTACAAGAAGCAAATATAACTACTCGCAAGGATTAGTGTTATCTCTCTCACACAGCATACCTACTTGAACTATAGATAGTTTAAATAGATCTCATTTAAGTGCATAAGATAGTCTTAGCATGACAATACATATGCAGACGAGGACTAAGAAGCTGGGGTGAGGGCGAGGAGAGGAGGTGGGGAGTGACATTTGGCAGGAAGAGGCGAGGCATGTGGGGCTCTCGCAGGTCTGGCGTAAATGAGGGACTAATAGATTACTGGAGAGTCTCTGGCGTGTGGAGTTCTATTTAGTAATATGTCATATGTAAAATCATCAATCTTCTAATTCTGGATTCAGTTATAAGATCCGATAAAACGTAATTATCCCCTGTTTATTTTTTGCAACACAAGGTCTATTGAAGTAAATAATTATTTGTTAAGCAAGTTTGTATTTTGATTTATCCGTCTGCTTAATGTTCATTTATTTAGATATTACCATGTGTACTATAACATGATTTCTACAGCGTTCCACCATTCCCATATTTTTTATTCACTATTTCACTTTTTTTTTTGGTTCTTTATTTTTTTTTTGTTCTTATTTATGTCTACCTATGTCTATGTGTCGAAGCGTCTCTAAGGAGGATCTCTAGAAGTGCATAGTCTATTGCCAAGTTTGTCGTCTCATAAACATGCCTCCTATTACAATAATGGATTCCATGGTAGAAAAGAACGGGCGCACGTTATCTAGGCACCGCGATCGTGTAAGAGGCTTTGTTGCGGACTACTTGCGTGCGTCATTCTATCTCTGATCGGGTGTTCGTATTCAGGAGCGGTAGATGTAGTTTCCTTCGTCTCTACTAGTCCATGTAATTTTGGGATGTGTAGCGTGTTTTTTCCTTAGATAACGTCTCGGGTGGTTCAGAACGTCAGAAAGCGAATGAGTCTCGTAATGAGACGGTTATACAGATAGTTCACTAAGGTGAGTGATTCGTTGCAAGCCTTTCCTCTGCTGCGGGTTCCCCGCAATTGGCTGGTACTTCCTCGGAGTGTGTATTGATATTTAGCCCAGCGAGACTCCAAGTTCGTTCGATTTGCGCGCAGATAGAAATTATGTGAGTGAGCGAGTTAAAGCCATTAATGAAAAGCCATGTTTCTCGATTTCTCGAAGAAGGAGAGTCCGGTAGCGAAGCAGGCATACATCAGTAGGAGATATCAAGACTGTAGCACGACAATTTTCGGGGTTGGTATAATAGGCGGGAGAGAGCTCTAACAGCTCGGGGAAGAGGCACGAGCTCAGTATTAATAATGTGAGGAATCGGTATATCACGCGACGTCTACGTAGCGGTACAGACGGTTCCTGACCTGTGACCAACATGGGTCGCGATGCTCGAGAAAGAAGGAGCAGATTCGTAGCTTAAGAACTATGCTCCTGCCAAAACGCAGCTAACGGATCTTTTGAACTTGGTCGAGGCTCTATTATGGGTAGCGCGAAAGCCCAGCGTGGACGAAACGAGCTCTCACCTATATCTGCCTCATCAGCTGCGAGTAGGAATACTGACTATTTCATAGGGAGTTACACACGCGGCATGGGTAGATTCAAAGCTAGTCTTGCAAAACACATCACACCTACTGCGTTACCAAGTATGTAATCCGTTCTAGGCTAACGCTGGAGCTATCTTCTAATATTATTCTTTATTTATGCACGTCACCGCTATACAGAAATTTCAGCTACTACCTTAATGTCGAAATTTTTTAAAGGTAAATAATATGATTTATAGTTTATTGTAAACAAAGGGCTTTCCTTGACTCAGGGATCTCTTTTGAAGCGATTTCGTGGTAAATATTACGTCGACCTTAAGTTATCTCGGAATATAGTATAGGTTTGATTTAGGGTCTTATAAAGAGCATTACTTTAAGGTTTTTGGCAGAGCGCTATTTACAGGCAGTGAGGATGATAGCATTAGACAGGTTCGAATTAAGGTTCGGTTCGGGGGTACGGACATCTTATACAGATAGAATAATAAAATTTTTAGTGCAGTATATCTATTTTTGTCATGTTGCTGGGAGACAGTTTGATGATTCGCTTCCATGTGGTAACTTCTATGTTTTCTATCCGGAGCTATCACTGGCGATTACGCAATACTCTGCTACTGTATTCTTGATTTTAAAATCCCTCCTTTAATGAATGTTTATAATAATATAGAAAAGTGTAGCTCAGGTTTAAAAGTAGATGTGAAAAACCCGATACCTTTAATGGTAGATAAAAATAAGTGCGAAATTATCCGCGAAACATTGGCGGTATAATAGTATTTTCGACCAAAGATTAATACCATCTTGCGAATAATGGTACATCAGTGAAGATTGTCGGATTAACGTCCTGCTCACGACAACGCGAGCGAACACGCTAAGACGTCGCGACCTCTTATCAGAGATTCGACCGATGCTAAGTTGGTCTCGATATGGTGATTTGTCTACTCCGTGTTGAACGGTGGCGATATCAACCGAATCCTGTTTTCGTAGGAATGATAATAGATTTATTATTAATACCAATTGTCATAATATGATAAAAGTACTTCTCAAAAAGGTTAATGATACTTATCTCAGGAAATCTAGCGCACTAATCTTTTTGGAAGAAGAGGCGCAGATTATTATGGCGCAGATATATTAAAGTACCAATAAGCTGGTTCCCTATTTTATAATAGCCAGGGGTCGGAGTCCGGGAGTCGGTGGGGCGCAATAGGAGTATAGCTTTTGCTGTGCATGGAGTGGGAAACTCTAGAATGAATTGAGAGTGGCAGTGATGAATCGACGGTGAGAGCGGGCGCGGATGGAGCACCAGTAAGGGGTGTGTGTATAGATAGCACTGACGCGCATCTAACGTCAATGTGGTTGTCTTGAGGAGTGGCCTGATGGGTATATGTCGTTAGGACAGAGGGTTGAGCTAAAGTCAGGTTCTAACGAATTTGGGAGTCTTACCTGAGTATTTTCCGGCGGAGCGTTAAGAGTATTACGTCAGTCCTTGGAAGTGAGATGTAGGTTGTTCAGGAGATGGTTTGTGTTTATGAGGGTTTCGCTTGTTGTGGGATAAGAAGATTTCTGATAAATCGTATAATATATCACTGAGATAGGCAGAACCAGCTAATCTAACTGTGATTAAATAGCTCGCTGAGAAGTAATCCTACCTAACTATTAATATAATATAATAATGCAACAATATGCATTCAAAGGCGACCGCTGAGTCAATAATCAAATGAGAGAAGAAGTATCATATACGCTCTAGTCTGGATGGAGATTCGGATCGCAAGTGCGCTCACACCTCGGTGCTGATTAAGCCGTGTTTGTTCAGATATGGAGAATGAGCATTAAGGCGTAATCTAATAAGGAGGCTGTAAGCGGAATTCTTTTATTTCTCTCTGCACTTCATCGCTGTTCGGGGCAGATACACGATATAATTATATCTCAGATTACTGAGATGGAGGAGTTGCATATTTGTAAGTCAAGCTGTACGCAATTAAGTAGTCTCCTGACCTCTGAGTCCGCCTTTTCGGATGATAGCTCTACATAGTCAATTTATGCTTGCGGTTGCAACGGTGTCCGCCTCTCTTGGTATACCTCCTAGCCTGTTTCTACGAAACGCACTATTAAATTCGATGGCATTCTGATTCAACCTCTTATATGTGCTGCACTGTTACCCCTGTAGAGGTAGCAAATAATCTTTGATTGCATATTTGTGATTTCAGTGGTAATAAGTGGATTGTTTGAAAAAGATCCATAAAATAAACAAAGTTGGAAAAGAGTACTTGGAAGCGATAAATGTACTACTATGGGTATGTGTAATATAACTTGCTTGGCTGGAGAACAGCAGTTCATTAACCAACGATAACTGATGTATCCGCACTAATTCGATGCCTGGTAATCGAATGCTACGATGATATGGGGGTGTTTATCTCCCTGCTTTCATCCTGTAACTCTCTATAGATTACTTTAGCAAAGATGGGACTTATTGGTAGACGATACTTGAGAGCGTACGCGCGCCTGAGGAGCCAATAGGTCAAGAGATAAGCTGATATGGAAAGAGACCAGGAATGGTAAAGGGGCTAGAAGATGAAGAGTTCGCACGCTACCTTCCCGTAACTCTCCTCGATACTAAGCCAGATGTTTCAGAGCCTACTAAAATGTGTGTGGACTGTGCTCTGAGACAGCATCCGAACCCGCTAAGAGGCAGAAACGGGTAACAAGGCCGTAAAACCAAAACCACACAGCCAGTGTATACGTCAATGGTATGCAAGACGTCGAATACCACAACACCAAACAGAGTACAAACTTAAGTGAATCGAACTATAATTATACAGAATGTGAACTTGGAATTGATCAGCCAACAAGCATCAACTTCAAATCCTACACAAGAGTAATGTAGATAAGCTGGCATAGGAACTCCTTATGGTAGGAATAATATGGATTGATAATGCGATTGAGATATATAGAAGAGATTGTGTTCACAATTAAACTGCCTTCTGTTAAGATATCGGTTATTTGTGAGAAATGACTCCTGTAGATCGGTAGGAGATATGATTAAGTAGACGAGGCTTCCACGTAGGTCGTAAGTAGACTCGTGTCACTCTCTGTCATACTCGATTGGGAAGTAGCTTAAATAGACCTTCAGCTAGAATAAGTGACTGCAGCTAAACTCTCGTAGTCCTAAACTGACTGAAATCAAATATTATGTATCACCACTCGTAGCATTAGTAGAAATAGATATATCAGAGAAATAAGATTGTGGTATAAAATGAACATGTGTAAAAGAATTATGCATTAATATAATCAGTCATGATAAATATAAAGGATGATAAACTTATTTATATATCAGTAATGTGACTCAAATGTGTACGTAAACTATAACAAGTCGTAAAACTTCTAAAATGATAGATGAAAAAGTAAAAGAGTGATTGAGAGAGAGAAGAGGTAGTATTAGCTTAGAGAGAGGAGAGAGCAGAACGCAATGGGAGGTGTAGATTTGGATTTGTGTGTTGAATGTGAAGAGAGAGAGAGAGAGAGAGAGGAGATGTCGTCCTGTTTTACTGTAGTGTCTTTTTAGCTGAGTCACCCGTCCGTCAGCAGATCAGTAAGTTTTGTTAGAAGTACCCAATATAACTATTATGTTGATTATCAGGATTCGGTAATCTATAGGTGATCAGAAGACGTATGTATACTTATAATATTGCTTGTGGCGACGTCGAATATGATAATAGATAGATAGGGTGTGCACCAGTCAGAGTTTGCTCTGCACTAAATCACTATTCACGATCGTATATTGTAACATGTTTCTTTGATGAACAGAGAGATAAAAATAATGGCGGAGGTGAATTACGAAAACGGATGTATTATCTGATATAGGACACCGAAACCTGGGCATTAAGTATGAACAATACATAGCACATAGCATGTAAGAGTCAAGAAATAGACTCAAAAAGTGGAAGACTTACTCGCTAACTTATGAGTTCTCTTTTTTCGTACTTTCGCATTCTACTAAGTGAGTTCTTGAAGTTAGGTTTTATTATCGATGAGGGAGTTAATGTATGATGCTTATCGTGATGACACTTATTTGCAAAGATGTTCTTGACAAATCATGATAGACGAGATTACATAGAGTATTGTCATACACGAGCTCGGCAGAGTGAACTGGCTTACTACCTATTACTGAGTGGCTAGTTTTCTCTCTTCTTTTACGTCGACACAACAGATGATCCGTATTCTGTGGGGCAATCTTAATTCTTGCTCCGTGGTGTATAACTCTCTACATTATCATGTTGGCAATTTCTGTAATATCTCATCAATTTAAACATAGAACTGGCTTTCCGTAGAACTATGAATACAAGGTGTTAGTGTGTTCTTTTTCCCTGTGAGGTTCGATAATTTCAATCATGCCTGTGACTCAAGAAACAGCTTTACAAGCGCTAGTTTCGTATAAAGATTACATTATACCGCGCAGTGTATCATGTAAGTAGATTCGTCGCAGTGTGCGAAATGATCTGAATCGAGTGCCGTTGTCGTCCTTATGGTGTCAGCTTCCGTGAGAGCTCCCTCTATTAGTCTCCGTTCTGCTGGTGATCTATCAAGAATCTGAGGTTCGCCCGAGATTTGTTGTCGACTACAGGTAAGATAAAATAAAATGGTCAATTTTTTGGAAGGACGTCATTTTTCCTATACTCTTCTCATTAACAGGAATCATATCGGTGATAATCTTCACTATATCTTGGGAGAGCTTAGCATCTTCTCATATTTCGATAGATCGTTCTAGATTGAGGTTCTTTAATTCATGATTAAGCATGAGGTGACTAAAATGCGGAGCGCTCTTCTTTTTACTAGCGTTTTAGAACATCACGAACGCGGTTGCTCAATCAGCCGCGAGTATTCTCTCTTACTCAAGTCTTAGGGAGCGGAGACACAATCACGCATCCCTGTTGGATATTCATGCTCGCGTCGATGTCCTTGATTCTGTAGCGGAAAATGTTCCTATAGTGGATTATTAGGCCATTATAATCTAGATTTCGTCTCTCCTCATAATTATACTAATTTAGATGACAGTATTAATATATTTCTCAAGATGTACTTCATTCTTACACTATAGTACCGTATTTCTATATATTAATATTTATATATATATATATATCTATATGCCTATTCCAAGAAGTTTTTCGAATGCACTGAGTCGAATATAGTATAATTTTATTAAGTTAAGTTGGAGAATGTCAATTTGTTCAGAGAGTAAATTGTGTTTTTAGTCGATAACTTTAGTATTTATCTAGATCAATGGAGTTATCGGTAGACTATGAGGTAGCAGCTATAAATACTAGTTATCGACGAAGATTTAAGGAAATCTCTATATTACCTAGTTCATGTCGTATACCAGATGTATACGTACTCCGTTCTAAGGTTTCTTGGATTTTTGTAGAAGCTACTACTATCGATTTTTCTGAAGTAAACTTATTATATCGTAAGGTAAGAAGATCCTGACGAACTACTTTATTAATCAATAGAATCATACATAAGTTTTATAGTGGAGAATGACAGAGAAAGATCATTGATTCAAACTTGAATAGCTAAATAAACTATGATTAAGGAATGAAGTCAGATAACACAGGAATATTACAGCATTTTATAGGATAAGACTGGTTAATTTTGTAAGTCGGCGACTGGCTATCAATAACACTCAACGTATTAGTGCAATGCATTGGTATAATCCTGCATTTAGTAATAGTGAGAATGGAAGAAAGGAGAAAATATACTTAAGCTTGGGCTTTATTTGCTGTCGTAGTACGTTACTCTAATGCCTTTTCTATTTTGCTTTGTTCTTTAGCACGAACAAACAGCAGAACTACCCCGACCGCGTCTCCTACGGAGCGAGTGGCCGCTGGGGGTTAAAGTCGGGGTTCGTGGCGTGATTATCTTTGCGCTCGAGGCGTCCGGGATAAATTTTAAATTATCACGCCGTCTATGAGAAGGGTACGACAGATCTGACAGACTCGATCACAGGGTCTGGCACACCGTCCCCTGTGTTCCGATAGGTCTCATATACATGTCCACTTCAGCAAAGACTATGCAATGGTGTAATCCTTTACCACTAAAGTATATTTTAGCTTGCTTGGTCCTCTTAACAGTATCCAGTTTTTTATTGTCTCAACAGTAAATCATATAGTAACGCTCAAATTATTATATTGTGGTTATCTCTCTTTATAACATATTCACATGTTTATGCCACTGTATTTCTTCAGCATACATTCCTCGAACTCTCGTGAGAAGGTAGTATGGTAAGCAAGATGATAATTAGAGCAGAAGAATAATCCTAAGACAGATGATAGAACTAGGAGCGACTCTCAGTCTAGTAGTGATGAATATGATAAAGAGAGCTTCCTGATATTTTATTTACTATTAGCATATCTAGATAATAACATTGATTAATTGTATTTTTTTCCACTAGATTATTGGCCATACACTGTTACCAAGGATTCCCACTGTAGTGTTTAATCATCTGTATATTACTGTCTTTATATATGTAATATGATGTATGTTGCTGTATGACTTTTAAGATTTTTAATTTTCGTAAGAGGCAACAAAAGATATGGTCAGTAGTACTTACGACTGCAAATGAAACGCTATGAATACACTTCGATAGACTGACTGAAAAGGTAAAAAAGTAATAAAGTGATAAACTGTTCTTTTGAAAAATATTGATCATATCAAAGATTAAATGATAAATATATCAGATGAAGGTTTACTAAAATTCATCTAAATCAGAGATATGCCCATAGATTATTGTAACCATTCAATATATCATAAGCTAAGTGGAACATGAATAGAACTCGAGAAAATTAAGAGAAGAATATCATTTTTATAGAACATTAAAGATAAATTAAGTTGAAGAATATGTATAAGCTGTCACAGTCATGTCAATGAAGTCAAAAAGTCTAATATACTCCAAGAAAAAGCAATTCAATAAAATATCCTTTATGCCAGTCAAGTACATTTTCAGAAATATCTGCAATGGACATATCTGAGTTCCATATTTGGACTACACATTCATGACAAGAGTGGAATTAAGTACATACTTGTCTTCAAGGATCATCTTACTACAGGTTTGGAATTGCTAAGCATCTTAAAATCCAGGGATAAGTGAAAAATGTAGATGCTTTGTTTGTCGATAGACATGCAAGTTAGTATTAGTCTTCACAATTCTGGTATACCTAATATTAGTTAATATCATCTCGAGATTAAATGTCTTTTGGCTATATATATTTGATTTTCTTGGAAAACTTTATGAATTAGGGTATGTAGATATAAATAGTTTAAGATTAATCAGATAAGTAGAAATATTTGTCTTAGTTGACTACTTCTAATCTCATTCACGAATCATTCAACAAGCAATAGATCCTGGTGGGATAACCACCAAAGCACCTATTATGACGACTTATTCTTAGATGTTATACGTTATACTTTAAAGAATACTAAATAACGTGATTTGGGACCAATATACTACCTTTTGGCTCCAAGTCATAAGCTTATATATAACAACACCTACAACAGTATCGTTATTTCAAATCAAGATCCACTACCTCATTTTTTACTTGTATGGATAATCTAATCTCAGTCGTAATTGCATCACTAATTTACATATCTGGTCCAGCGTTTAAGGATGATTATGTATCTAATGATATTTCACCAAAATATGAATCTGTATATCCGTAGCCTAAAGGAAATTGAACATTATTAGATTTAGACGCTCTGATCTTGCAGCAGTATAATATACGCGTGGAGATACACTTTCCAAGCCAAGAGACATAGACAAGACGTTCTTAGACAGGGTAGTGTTACAAAAAGTGGGCTCAATCTCTCACCTAGAGTAACTTCCACAAGGGTCAAAAAGTAGACAGTATCTGATACCGTGTTACTATTTGGGTGTGTTGTTATAAACATAGAGAGAAGTTAAAATACACCCAAGGGTACTATATCATCTACATTGTTCGTAAATGGAGGGGCCACCGATTGCGGGCGAGCTCCGGGAGCTCCTACGGGAGTGTACACTCGGAGCTAAGCAACGAAGCGGTCGAGTCTTTTTTCCTACAGAGATTCCTACGGGGAGAAGACGGGATATAGTCAGATACAGAGTAACCAGTGTCTGACAATTTTTTGGATAAATGGTGTAAAAACCGCGAGGAATATGTATGAAACTGAACTGCTACAAAACTCAGACAGTGTAGGTAAATAAACTCTACACAAGCGAGCAAAGACATAAATAACTCAAATTCGTAAGATAGAAGTCGTTGGCAGTACGAGCCCCTCGTAGAACGCACGTATATTCTTCGATAAGAATACCGAAGGAAATGTAAGGATAATGATAACGTAACAGAAGTAGTATTATTTTAAAATCACCTCTCAATTCTAAATGAGAATTAGCAACAATAGAATAAATGAAACACTGAGTCTTGTATGATTGATCGAATAGTAATGCTGTATAGCAGAATCCAACAGAAGAAAGATGTAAGACTCGTGTTTAACTAGATTCAATGTCAAATATACTCTATGAAAGAATAGCAATGAATATCCTAGTATTATTCATTGAACAGGCAATAAGTTATCCATACTCATTATAATCGACTAAGAAAGTTAATCAACGAGACTATATGTGCCGAGAAGGAAGATATAGAACCTGTAGCAGAACCAACAGAAGAAGAAGGAAGACATGCTACACTAGATCAAGAACCAATACTTGAAAGAACAGAAGAAATTCCTAGTACTGTTGAACAAGCAATAGCTTTACCAATACCGTTATCAATAGAAGAAAGTACACGAAGAACTAGATGTAAAGAAAAGGATCTATCATATAGACCTAAACACCAATATACAATGATACAAAGATCTCCTGTTCAAACGAGACAATCGACATCTCGTACAGAAAGAATCGAACATACAGCGAAAGAATGGCCAGAAAAACCACCAGATCTACCTGCAAGAAGAGTCAAATTCAAAGGTGTAAAAAGAGTCACATTTAGTGATAAAGACAGTAAAGACTAGTCAACTACTATCTCTATCACTAAACGTGAAACCTCAATGAAAAGTGAAAGAAAGATGTTGAATTCTTATTTTATTTAAAGAAAGATGTTGAATTTTTATTTTTTTGTAAATGTATATATATTTGATTAATACTTATGTTATAATAATCTTTTATATAATAAAAACACTTAAAATAATATTTTTAGTTTTATTCTTTGAATACCACAAATAGCGTTATTTCGGAAACGAGTATCATTATAGGTACAATTATGTGTTATAATTTTAATTATTATAGGTAATTTTAATCACACAGGTCTAACCAATAGTTTAAGAATTTTTTTTGCTTGCATATACTCATTTTAGCAATGTGGAATGTGGATAACTTCACCACGCCAGCAAGATTGTCAGATCTGTCAGCTATCAAAATTGGAGTCGTGACGATCGTTACAAACCGTTCTAAGACACAACTAAAACGAAACTTGGAACGAGAATGGCGCCAAGAAAAGGCAGCAAAAGACAACTACGAAAAAGAATTTGAAACGATGGAAAGGATAAGAACAAGGAAACAAACCGTGATTTCTAATCGGGTGAGTTCTCGATTACCAATACCGGAGGTATTACAAGATTTAGTCCGCCTATGGACAAAATTAATAATAACCAGATTGATTGATTGGGTAGCAACTCGGGTACAATATCGTTTTTCAGTTGAAATTGATGACGTTGTCGATTTGCTAGACCACAATTGCTTCAATCATTTGGGCGTAATTAAAGATACCGAGGTATTCTCTAGAATACAAGAATATTTAGAAAGTAACCCTGATGATACAACATCAATGCAAATTTATTTGGAAGATTATCAACCAGGTGAGTATAGAGGACACGATAGTAGAGATTTGTTAGAAGATTGTTTGAGATATGGTATTGTAAATAAATTATATGGAATTGTGCAAGAATTAGAAGAATGTAAAGAATGGGAAGATCTAGAGATAATAGCACAAATAATAATGAAAGATCATAAGAACACAATTAGATCCATGAAACCAATATATCCAAACACAAATACCTTAGCTAAGATTTTGAGAGCAATAACTAGAGCAGGAAGACCAAGAAACATTCTTTATGCATTAAAAAGTGGAGATGAACTTATTGGGCATCTAATAGTTTTATTAGAATGGCCATTTCAGAATATGTTTTGTTCAGAATGTACCCACATAGCAAAGAAATTAGCTTACCTAGGAGGAAGCAGTGATATGATAGAGGTATTATTGGAAAAGGTAATATTGGAAGAAACATACCCTATTAATTATAGAGAAATATTAAAGATATTTTGGGATAATATAGATCTGCTTAGTCAAAATAGCATGGGAATGAGAATATCACCTAGAATTTTGTTTAAATTGTTGAAACTTGTAAATGGTAAAGAAGGAGAAATAGAACATAGAATGATAATGAGTATTGTCAATGGAAGATCGTTTCACAACAACAGAGAATTGCTGATGTCAATGTGTATTCAAGCATGGACCATCGACGTGTTTGATATACCAATGAAGCTAACACACTACATGAGTGAATCAGATGTACTAAGGCTGAAGGGAGAACTTCTACCTTCGTCTTATGCGAACACCAGAGATTTGGTAGGATTATGGTTACGACATCACAGAAGAAGAAACGTGAAAACGTTATTCAAATTCTTAGGAGAACAACTCATTGGAACATGTTCGTAAGTCTATAGGTCTGATATTTTCTAAATACACCGCCTGCAAGATTAACCCAAATTAACATGGAGAGATGGGAATGGACTACCAATGCCGATCTCTCGCACTGCTTAAGCTTCACGATGAGGGGAAGACTATAACTCATCGTCAACATACATGGTTAGATAACAACACCAACAAGCAACCTAAAAATATATTTTTTTTTATGATTAAAAACTCTTTTGAAATTTTTGATTGAATATTTTGCTTAATAATTTTTTAGTTGAAATTTTTGACAATTATAGTAATTTTATTATTTGGTTTAAATAATTACTATTTATTATTGATTTTTCTCTATTTAATATTGATTTACTTTATTTTTGTTGATTTAATATATATATATTCTAATCTTAAGTCAAAAAATTTTTTTTTGACCAGAGTTAATATAATTTTAGTTCATTTATCGTTAAGGGGTCCAACTCCCCAACTCTTTTAGCCTCCTGCCCAACCATTATATATATATATTAATATATATATAATATATATATATATATATATATAGTATATATATATATATATATAATATATATATATATAGATATATATATATATATATATATATAATATATATATATATATATAATATAATATATATATTATATATATATATATTATATATATTATAAACTACATTGAATACAGAAATTGATCTCCCATCCAGACGCGTCCCACAATAATAATCACATATAATACAACAAAAATAGTCAACCCGAAATTAACTACAACTTTTACAAACTACAAAAAAGCAAACTGGCCGAAAGTCACCCAATACATCGAATCACACCTTCCTCCACTAGAAATTGGTAATTTCCCACTCTCTACATAAAGCCATAGATAATCTCACCAGAGTAGTCCAAAAAAAGCCTCCAACCTTTACACACCAAGAAGACCATATAAACGACTACAACCCCCATTAACACCAGAAAATCTGTAAACTTGATAAAAGCAAAAGATATTTCATTCGACAACAAAAAAACATAAAAAACAGACTACGATATCTGACTGCAAAAGCAAATGAAACTCCTTAAACACAAATCTCGAATCTCATCTCAACCATGAAAACATAAATTGCAAGAAACCCCTAATCAACAATATGGGTAGGCCTGAAGAAAAAGAACGTGGCAAGTAATAAAACGTCTCTATAACTCCCATAACAATAATCAACTCCCATAATCGCAAACGAAGTTTTAAGAGGACAAAATAAATCCCTCCCTTCCCCCAAACAGCATTGCAATATTATTGCCCAATATTCTAATATCTCCAACAAACTTTCCCATTCAAATAATTAGAAAAATAATACGCAAACTCTTAAAAACACAACTGGAAATCAACCCCAACCACGCATTTTCTACACCAAACACGCAATATACTTAACCAAACCTCAAAAAAATATCCCAGCTTCCGCCCGGCCAACATCTCTGGCGTCAGTAACTATATCCCTCGAGCACCTGTAATAAAGCAGATATCATACGCCAATTAAAACCCAGAAAAGTATGCCCAACCTACCTTCTTCATAGCCGAGCCCAGTATTCTCTCCTTTTCTCATTGTGCAAACTAATGGAGAATATCATATTCACCAAAATCCAACTAAATTTCATTCCCCAAATCACCAACATGGCTTCTTAAAAAATCCCATTCACCTCAACAGCCCCTAACAAATATTTCATGAACTACATGAGAATGGGTAAACAGAGCGACCACACCTTCCCACGAACAACACTCCTGGCGAGTTGACATTAGTAAAGCCCTTCGACACAGTACCTAGACAGGTTTTTCATCCAATAAATTCTAAATTCTTCCTTTCCATAGCACTTACAAAAATATGATATCTAATTCATATCCGGGACCCACTGCCAGGTTATCCATCACAAACCTTTATAAACCTTAAAAACAGCTTTAAAAACTAATGAAATGGAACTACCCCAGGTGAGCTACATCCGATATCCATTCTTGTTTAACCCTCTTTACACAGCTTTAGCTGAATATATCTCTGACCGCCCAAAACTCCCAGTTTCAAAAAAAATGTAAATACATTAAGTAAGAGTAAACTAAACTTAAGATCATATTTCAAAACATCATTCATACTATTATATATATAATAGGTACTCAGTTTGCACTAACATAATCTCACTCATAGATTACTACTAAAATGCACCTAGAAATACTACTATTATGGTTATCTTCCAACAGAATGTCGGCCTCTTGCTGAGAAATCATCTATACATCTATAACCTTGGTTATCACAGACAGACCAATCATCCCCTCGCCCCACAAGTAACCCTATAAATAACTCCATCAATTCCACCTTAAACAAAACACCTAAAATTTACTCGGTATCATATAATAATAACCTTTACGAACACCACACTTATCACCTTTATATATATATATATATATATAACACCCATTCATCCATTACACTCAACAGTTTAAAACATTATACGAATAGCCCAAAATCCAAAACAAAAAATATTTAAAATGTTCCTATACGAACTAATATCTCAACACATCATTGCTCATATAATATAGCAACAAAAACAACCGACATTTATCATATTAACTATACTATGATAGTCATTTATAACAAATCTCTATATATAAGATAAACTATATATATTAACTTGAATGGTATATATAACAACTAAGTCTGTTATCTCAAACTAGCATCAAACTTAATAAATTTAAATTACAAAGCAAAAAAAAATATACCGCCTCATGCTAGAATAAAATTACAGGTTGTACTAAATAAAACCCACTCACCTATATCCAGACAACATGCCCTTATATGAATAGAAGCATAAATAAATTCTTCCACCAATACTGTTAGGATCATACCTAAATAAATTGACATATTACATGCATATCACATAATATCTCTATGCCCAATAAATACTCTTTCTTGACTATCCTACTTCGAGCTCCTCTATATCTTTGTTAGTCATAACCTATAAACTCCACCTCATCAGAATAACGCCATTCATATCATCAAGAAGTTAACCCCTATACATCGTTTAAGATTCTCCTCTCCATATTTCACGCATGCAATCTATCAAGGAAACCAAACTCCCCGTCCCTCCCCAAATATATAAGCATCGCTTTATCTCTCAATAAACACAATTTACACTCTAAAAAACCTACTGTATTACAAGCTATTTTTCAATCCCGCACCTTCAACATACAATCAATCTTAGCGTCATAACATTCCCATCCCCTCACTATAGTATACCTTCAACTTAAAACACACTCCCATGAAAGATGCAAATCCCACTCTCTAGATTAAGATCCGGGCATCGCACCCAGATCTTCAGGAATACAAACATAGGTGTCGACCTACCTCAACATACTCCATCCCCACTCTGTGTTAGATGCCTTAATAGAAGCTGTAAATGCTGCTATGAAACACCTCCTACTAAGATGCCCCCACTCGCTCCATACAGAATACTCTGTCCAAATCTCTTTCCCTGAGAGCCGTATGGCCTTCGCCCTGTCCCGGCCGCGTCGAGTTGCCCTCGTGTATTCGGACTACCCGAAATGAACATGACACTCCCCAGGAATAAGGAATCCAGGGCGAAGAATTAAATGTAGTCAGATAAGTCGTAGTATAATGATTATCACATCGGCGATCTAATATCAGTATATACTAAAGATAGTGTTATATAATGTGAATACGGTTATAGCATTATTAATATATATATATATATATATATAAGATATATATATATATGTTAGCTATATACAGCGGTGATTCAACTAATTGTGGTGTAAAAATATTTGAGTAACTAATTAAAGAAAATGCAAAAATAAAGGAAATGATTCCTATAAGTATGAAACCGCTAATGTGCCTTGTTTTCCGTGCTGGCACGCTCTGATGAGATATGTATTTTTAATAACGATTTCTGGAATCTAACGAACACCAAGAACTGACAAACTCTGAAATCTAAAGAATGGCGCGACGCCCTTAAAAGTCTTTGAGGAACGAATAACTCATCGGAATAGAAGGCTTCTAACATTAACTATTATTATTGTATGATAGGCTTATTTTTTTAAACGAATCAAAATATACTGTTTCTAAAACACCTGCAAATGATATCAAAAGACTAATGATGATGTTGAAAATGATCCTCGGTTGTTCCCAATGGCCACGACGTTCCAGGCGCGAGTACTGTACTCAAAATCCATTGTGCGAGATCCTGTTCACAAGTGATTCCACGAGTGGCTTTGATCGTTTTCAATTCCGTTCATAATCGTTAATCGGTGTTGATTGGAGAAGAGTATACTTAAGTTCGCACGAACCGTCGTCGAGCCCGAATTTCTCTCATTTAGTGACGTTTCACGTGTCCTTAAATAAGTCGAATATTAAGTACAAAATTTTAAAAAAAAAATTCCACAAATTTTTTTATCCGGAGGTCGATTTTCTGGGAGCGATTTTGACTTAGACCTTCGACTTATTTTAGAGACAGATGAAACGTCACTAAATGAGCGAAAATCGGGCTCGACGACAGTTCGGCGGTGCTAAAACGGCCGTTCGATCGTTCAGGTCGTTTTTTCAGGGACATTATGAAACGTCGACTAGAGTTATAGTGATGATCGCCGCAGAAGGAGGAATTCGACATCGGTGATCCGCTTACGTTGGATCGTCCGGGACACGTGGAAACGACAGCTAAAGTCATTAGGAATGAAAAAACGAGTATTTTATAGAAATAGATAAGAGGTTATAATCGATTTTTTGATCAAATATGAAAAACGTTGATGATTGTAAAATTAATTAAGACTAAGAAAAAAAATTAAAACTAAGGTAAGAAAAAAACAAATAATATTAGAGTTTTATTTATTTATTTAATTTTTTATAAATAAAATTAGTTTTTTTTAGTTCCACCCAAAAACCTAATTAACAAAGAAAACGGAAATTTAAGGGGACTAATTATAAAAAAAAAATTAAATAATAATTAAAAAAATTAAATAAACATAATATCTGATGAATAATAATTCAAATGTCCCCAAATATAATAATCCAAAGGATTTAATAGAGGTACCTTTGGGTGAACTTGCTGGCGGCCCACGAAACTATGGGCACCACCCATTCTCTGACCTATCCAGTTTGTATTTTCGGAGAAATGGTTCTGCTTTAATAAATACATGGTGTTCGACGCTAATCATTTTTTATTGAGCTAGCACTAAAGAGTGCTGCAGTCTGACTGAGTTAATTCTTTTCTAGTCCTAAATCGTCAATCGTCATCATCAGTCTATCAAAACACATCCAGTGCGTCTATCATTAAATAATCACTGTATTTTGCCACAAATGCTTTCGCAAGCTGATAGAGCTTATTATTCACATCAACACCATAATTATTACGGAGACCTTCATGTATTTACATAAAAGTAAAAATAAAAATGTATAAGTAGATATATATTATGCCTTATTTAAAGAGAGCACTTGAGAAACGAGAGATGAAAAATAGCCACAGTGTATTTATTCGCATCCGGCTTAGATTCATTTGTCGTCATATCAAAAAGTAAGAACTATTACATTAGATCATGTTAAATTCCTACCCAAATGATTATACTGGAGTTGAGAGAAAAAGGCGTGCGTCTTGCAGTGCTGGATGTAACGTTACGGATCTCTAGCTATTTAAGCAATGAGGATTCTACGTCTGCTGCCAATATGTTTCGTTATGAACTTTGTTTATACGATAGCTTCGCTCAGCGGTTTCTTGTAAAGTGAGAGCCTCGTCGTCGGGCTTACAATAAAAACTTCTTTAAAAATAAAATTATATCCGGTGGTGGACCGTCAAATAGTCATTTGTTCAAAACCATTACACTAAAACAACACGGGGAGCCCATTAGTCACGTGGCAATAGAGTATGCACCTGATGCACGTGGTACGGGTGTAAGCTGTTGCTCGGAGGAACCCTCCAAATACTAGATAGGTTCGAATTAAAAAATACGTTGAAGTACAATATATTCTCGCGCTCCTTTTCTTATTTCATGGTATAATCTATATAATTAGAAACTTTTCATGTTATTACTTTTCTACGTGATACGCTCAAGAAAAATTATCCCTGATTTTAGAGTTTACTATACCCAATTCTCGTCAAATCACACCTAGCTATTTCTATTCCTATGTTAGATCTGTGTGTGTTTCCTACCTTCGAATGAGTGAGTTAGTGTGCCTCTTTGGACTGCAAAAATACGCCTGCTTTGCGAGACAGCGCTTATGGAATAGTCGGCCAAAAAACCTTGCGCCAGTATATGGTACAAAATTCGGTTGCGGATGTTCTCTAACGCGCGGTAGCAACGCTTTTGCTTGCCAGAACTATATGCAGCGTACCCATCCCAGACATTAGATGCAGTCAGCTAGTTCAAGAAGTATATGAATAACACGTGGGAGTAATTACGTTTCCATATCAATAACGGAAAGAAACCATCGTGAAGAGAAAGAGATGACTGAGAAAAGAGCAGAGGGTTTTAATGATATTATCTATGGTGATGAAGAACCAGAAATAGTATGAGTGGTTAGAAGTGAAGAAGACAAAGAGGAAGAGAAAGTTGATAGTTCTAAGGAGGAAGAGGAGGAGGAGGAGGAGGAAGAAATCATGGAAGATATGTTTTCCAATTACTAAAATTTACATTCTCCCTTACAAATACTCATAATTTATTAAATGTTATATCATTTGATTCTGAGTACAGCAATCGGTATATTTTTTTGTTCCTTAACATTTTAACCTAAGTCATTAGCTTTCATGGAATGTCGCCTCAAATACTTTTAACAGCTGCCATTTTAAATTTATAGTAAATGTGGATACTTCTTTTTTTGGCGTCATTAGCACTACACACAACAGTACTCATCCCCTAAATATAGGTTGTAGCCATACTTGGGTTTCTCGTAGCATACAATAGATATTTAGTACAGAAAGACACACACGAGACAGGCGAGGACGGAACAAAGAGGGAATCTCGACACCCCATTAATAAGTCCGCTTCGCATTACGTCATACCTTTATAGGAACTGTTTACCTTTATTTTTTGCAGTCGAGGTGTTCTTGATCTAGTTACCAAATAACTTCGCGGTTTACCGAAAGTTTTGAATCACACAGCCGTTTCACAAATATATATATATATGAAGCCCGAGGTAAGTCGAGTTGAACTTGCAGAACCTCCTTCATTAGCCTGAAAACTAGATGATGTCGAGAGCAGTAGCTTGTCACGCATAAAATTGGTTTTAAGTTGATTTTTTTCGACTCGAGGCTGCTTTTGTACGCTTCAGTATGGGGGAAGTTGCCAGCCCCCTCCACCAGACGCCACAGAACTCCCCCCAGTGACAATGCCGCAGAGCCACACTTCCGCTCTGCCGCAACCTGAAAGGACTGCGTCGCGTCAGCTGTCAGATGAGAGCAAGGTGGGCACACATTAAACCCACTGAGAAGGCTTCGACCAGTCTGTACTCTTTACGTGCATTTGGTCTGCACCTGCAGTGAGAAGCACCGTACAGGCGTTATAGGATGAGGCACAGGGTGACCAAACTGACTAGCGCCCAGCAGAAGAAACTTAATATGATGGATGTTCAGTGATTGAACGATTGTGGTAAAACAAACTGTACAACGAAATGTCTTACCACGCGAACAACTTTGAGAGAAGAATGCGGATCCTGGCTGGTAGTTCGTTGTCCCATTCGAGAAATCAAGATGGTCACAGGCTCACCAATATCAAGCGCGGTCAGTGAGTTGACTTGAGAACCTCCTTCATTAGCTGAAGACTAGATGATGTCGAAGAGAGTGAGCCGTTAGTCACGATAAATGGCGCTTCGTTCCCGGGGGCTGCTTGGACTCTTCAGTCGTGGTTGCCACCAGCCCCCTGCACCAGACGCCACGAATATATTATATATATATATATATATATAGTAATTATATATATATATAATATATATATATACTATATATATATATATATATATATATAACTATATTACTATATAATATATAATATATTATATATATATAGCATCGCTTCACAAAGAGCTGATGTCCTTCCCGTTCAGCGCTTACTCTTTAAAAAAAACACAAGCCTGTTACCGTTTCATCGTGTCCCTTTTTAAACTGGGAATTGGCTCGTTTCTTTAGAACATGTTTGCGGTCTTTCAGCGTTCCTCGTTCCATTGAGTGATTGTACTTTTATGATGCGCATAATAAATATAGTATAATATAGATATTATTATAATAGATAATATATATATATTATATAATAGTATATATATATATATATATATATATATATATATATATATATATATATATATATATATATATATATATATTATATATATATATTTATATAGTAATATATAGTAAACATGATTTGTATTTCCTTCAACATGGCAAACTTATTCAAATATATTGTTTGAAAGGTTACCTCTTTTAGGAGCATCTATATGATCTGCATAGCTAACAGAGACGGTTGAACGAGGGTAGCAGAAGAAGGAAGTGGATGTGTTAATTTTAACTCAAAAATTTCTCTTATTTTGTTTATCAAATGACAGTAAAGGAACTGTTTATAAAATATCTAGTGACTCGAGAGTGCAAGAGTCGTCATTTAAGTATTTAAGAGCTTCTAGTTCTGATAAGTTCGAGCCCGTTTTTTGAATTGCTTCCTCATGCAAGTGTAGAAAGTTGAATTATTTTTATATTCATTTATAGAAGTTCAAACACAATCACGACATTATGAGGCACTTTCGTCAATTTCAATCGGCTTATCAAGTTTATGTTCACTGCTACATTCATATTAATTGCGGCGCGTCAGCTATGCCTCTCCATCTTTAGATTTATGCCATATTTGTTAATTCATAGTAATTCTAAAGGAAAACAATTAATAATACTTTCTGTTAGTATTGTGATGCTATTTCCTCGTTGGAACCGTGGATTTCGTTAAATAAATGACTCGATAATTTAGCTTATAATTCGCTCCTTTGCTTACAAATTTAAAAAAAAAACTGAAGGACTTTTGAAGAAGAGTTCGGATATGAGTACATTGATTCATCACAACAGAAGAGCCAAAATCATATCAATCTGATTGATTGAAGAAGATTCAATTCCATATGATCCATCTCAAGCATCTCATCTTGATCTCATCCCACTAAAAAGCTTTCAAAAATGCGTTTAGAACCTTCTCTAAATTTGTTAAAAAATCTCATTGCCAACTATCAACTCTGAACCTTCTTTCGTACTATTCGTTGTCAGTTTATTCCCATTTAGTTTCAGGTAAAATCTTTCCTATATGTTTTTCTATTAAGAATAAGTTCCGCCCTTGGTAAGGACTAAAGATAATAGTACCCATTGTATTTCAGCTTCGCATTTGCCACAAAATTTCTAATCTTTCGAACTCTATAGTTATTTATGAATATCAACCGCCAAAGAACATACAATGCCATTGTAATATTTCCGGACAGTTTGCAACACTTTATCTAAAACCACTCTTCATTAAAGCCACTCCCCATCCATACAAAGTTGCGTCCGTATAAAGATCACCTTCATATAAAGATCTCCATATAAATATTGCCTCCGTATAAAGATATCCTCTATATAAAGTCCACTTCTATATAAATCTACTAAACTTAAAAATTACCTTCTTTAAACCATAATTTTCCATTTTATACATGAAATAAGATATTTTGTTAATAATTTCCTTTTATTACTAGGTCACTATTCCAATAATTGATAGAAATTAAAAGACGGGAGCCTACAAAAAGCTTTTGATAATTTAAATAATTTCGGAAGGTTGAACACCCCTGTCATGAATTTTTTTATAAAATAAATTAGTTCCTTTCACTCCTACCTGGTCTTACGAACACCTATCTGGTTTCTATATTACCTTCTGGAAATAATAAAGTTAAACAAAATTGAAGGTAGAACAAGTAGTAGAGCTTATAAATTAATAATAATGTGATTAAATTATCGTGTAATAAATTTAAAATATAGTGAAAAGATGCCCTAAATTTGTGCCAGAAATTCATTTTTGAAATGCTTGTATAAGGTCATATATATTATAATTCATTAATATTTTTTTTTTCAACAAGAAAATCAAATATAGTATAGCTAACTTTAAACCTCAAGAAAAAAAAACTCTCTCCATTTACGAGAGTAACGGATGAAAATAACAAAAAATAGACAATGAAATAAAATTCTATACTAAAGCAAATGTGCAATAGCTACCTACAACCAGATAAATCATATTCTTTAGATGCATTAAGTATTTTAATAAAATTCTTCTTATATATTATCGACTTACCTTGCCCTATCACTGCTCATTATTAACTTCTATTTCACATTAGTTCATAATACTTCTGGATGAATCATCGTCGATCATGTCCCTCATCAACGAAACCGCCCTCTTATCTTATCCCCTATAAAAATGTTGTTTTTCATCAGTAGTAATTTATTATTAACACATGTTATATAGAATGTAAAATAGAATAAACTTTCTTAAAAACTAAAACAAAAGCATAAAGAAAATGATAATCTTGCAAATTTTGTAGATAAAATATAGATCTATATTTAAAAAAGTTGACATTATATTTTATCATTGATTTGAGAAGCGTGGCTTCGTCAGAAATACCAGTAAACAGAATTGAGCACACAAAATGTATTAATTTACTCGCGTCAGCTGTCGTCGATACATTCAAAATACCGGCTTGCACCAAGTATCTAAGATTGGAATTACCTTTTTGCATATCTATATTGAGATTTATAGAGAAATCTAATAACTACATGTCATAAATATATTTTTTTATCGAGTGTGAAGATTGAAAAACACCTGTGTACTCACACCAGCATCTACAAAAGATCTTCTAGCAGTTTTTTTGACACAGAGCGATTCCGTTGCGAGGACGAATCGATAACTCGTTTACACATAAATGAGTTAAGAGATCCGGGGATGAATCTGATTGAGCACCCTCTAGAACGAATTTTTTTCTTTCTGTCATGCGATAGGATACGAATGCACTTTTTTGAAATCATCAGTGTTCAACAAAGACGGAAACGTACAACTATATATATAGATTTTAATATTCGAAACAAATTGTTGCGAACTACGAATGATTTTAACTTATTAAACGTATATTGATTGGAAAACACCTTGTATAGAACCGAAGAAATAAATCTTCAACCTACGTTTTGCTTACCGCTATTTGATTCAAAACAACAAGAAAACACGTCTAAGATCTCTGCTATTACACTAAAATTATGTTGCTAGAACTTCTCGAAAAAACTGCACTCGATCGCGTCCATACGAGAATAACTGGAATCTATATAACCCCTGTAGACTTGACCAAGTAATGATTAGATCTCAGCAGACAGTAATTAGCACGCTATTTTCCATGTGCTGCTTTATAACAAGGTGCGTCGGTGTCGTATTACTAACAGTCATTGGCTACCAGCAGACTTGCGAACGCCTTATGACGATCTTTGCATATTGTATATCTTAAGTGAAATCTTTGTATTTATAAAAATTAAAAGATACCTACAGAATAACAATGAAGAGTAAACTTAGGAAAACTAGAGAACGTGTTAAATTGAAAAATACAAATTTATCAACAGACCATGATTTTTAGTACAAGTCGGTATTCAAGAGATAACTCTAAAACCATTAGGTGTAATTGACAAATATCTGCATACAACCATTACACACCCAAAATCGGTACATATATTCTTCGCGTACCAGCTTCTTCGTATGTTTAAAAATATATGTCATTACGATATTACCAAATACTTAAATTACATTGAAACTAATTGGCAGATTAAGCGAAGCTGTGCCGAGATACGACCCGATTATGAACGATGACTCTACCCCTCCTATGAACGTGTCGGCGAGCGCTTCGGCAGAAACATACAATTATGAATTGGAAATAATTGACAAAATTGATTTTTCGAGTGAATTGCGGAACCGTCTTATTCCTTCATTCACCGAATTAACTACAATTAACTACAATAATCATGGATTATAACAACATCGAGGATATTATCAAAATCTCATCTTTGTTTAACCTGCAAAAAATCGGAGTTCGTTTGAATCATAGCGTTATTGACAGCGGTCGTTTAAGACAATTGGTTGCAAAAACTGGGGTGAAAGCGATGGAATTGATTTTCGGTTTTTCGTCGGAAAAAGAAATATTTCCCAACCACGCCTATTCTTTGAGGGCCAAATTACTTCGTCGTGGATGCGATAATTGTTCTAACAAAAAACTTGCCTCTCATTAAATTTAAGTCTGAATCATTTTAACTGAGAGAATTAACTCTAAATTTGAGCTAAGTTGCGATATCGGAATTTATCGAAGAACACGTTGGTTTTCCGAATTTTCCGCGAAAGTACCAAACTAAATGTTGTTATTATAATTATGAAAGCAAACTTTCTATGGAGCTGCGAAAAGCAGGAGGAAACTCAGTCACGATGGTGCGTAAGGCTCTTGTGATTACTCGTATGTATCAAAAATTTGTATAGCAATAGAATAAATTTTTGAAACTTCCTACTAAACGACTCCCAGGATTAAGAAACTAGATTCTGTAGTGAAAACAAATGAATAAAGTAAGAAACGAAATACAAATACCATTCTGCCTCGCGTGCGAAGGAATTTATGCGGTTATGGTGCTCTTTATGCCATTGTATCAATGTTTCAGGGAACGAGAGCAATGCCGTTTACATTCGGGTAAATTGTGGCAAAGAGAAATAGAAAAGAAAATAATTGATTGCTGGGACACAGAAAATTTTAGAAACCGATTGCAAAAGAATATTAGAAGGAGCGATGGTTCCTTGGAATTGAATTTCAAAAACAATTGCTACCTATTAATGCCCTCTATCTGCCGTATAGAAACTGTTACAAATTATCAACACCATTCCTCCACTTCGACTTCTAAATGTGAATTCTTAAAATTGCTCGACGGACCATCGAGAACAAATCCTAATTGTGGCTTATTGTGTAAATACTGAGAAATTATGTTCTCCACACTTTCAACTTAATGAATAATGTGAGTAGTATTTAGAAACAAACGTAGACCGATTGCCTAAATAGTCTAATGTTTCAGTATTGAAAACTGTTAATGAAAGTATAGTAGTATGGGTGAGATCGCTTATTAACAAATATTTATGAGCCAATCTCATTAAAAGCAGATTGTATGAGATGTCACAAACTCATCTTTATCATACTACCCTGCGTCACTCGAATCATTAGAAATAAACGGCGTCATTATATTTCTTTCAAAATAATAAAAAAAAAAAAAATCAAAAGCCGTTTCCACAGTCAACGTTTTCGTATTTTAATGTATTATATCGACTATCCATAGCGCGCTTGTTCTATTACCAGTTGTTGGATGCATCGACTTCTATTATTGATAAAAGATAGGTAAATAATGATTTAGATTCCCTATGACCGGATACACCATGGTATGAGCTTAAAAAAATGAGAGTTAATAAAAATTCATCATTAAGAGTGAGTATTGCCGGTGAATCGCTTTACTTGTATGGCAGGAGAAATTAAAATTTTTCATGCAAAATCATTTTATCGTTAAGAAAAATCGTAACTCGCACTAGTGACGTTATGAATAACTCGAATATATATTTCTCTGTCATTGTTATATGTGCGATGGGGTAACATATAAATCACATAAACTCGTCCGTTCAGAATTTCATTGAATTCGTGTCGATCACTTTGAAAAATGATGAAAACGACGAATGAGTAGCAAAAAGAAACAAAGTCATATAGAGCCATTTTGGATTAACTGACAAATTATGGAGTGTATATAGTTACACATATATCCCGTGATTCGTTTTTTGAGCGATTAAAATGTATAAATAACACTGTTCAGATAGACTCCGAGAGACTCTCGAAAAATCAGCTTTTCATGCTGCTTTTCTCTCCACACCTATTCGATTCATCCATATCTTCTCTTACTTCATCACTACTTCTTTGCTAGATCTTATTTAGAAGTTATATACAGAGAGCACGAAATTATTGTTTTTCTTGTAGACTTTTGCAAATATTAAACTTATTGCATTATCACACGACACACAATCATCTACATAATAACATGAAAAACTATATACATTATTATTATTGAAACTAGACCTAATTAGTCATCATATTATATATTTCATTATTATCCTATAATCATATATACATATAGTATTGATGCGTTGTATTAATACTATAAGGTCATAATGTAGTTATAATTACTTATGATAATTTATATATATATATATAATATATATTATATTAATATATATATAATATATATATATAATATATATTAATATATATTATATATATATATATATTAAATATATATATTATTTAATATATATATTAATATATATATATAATATATATATATATATATATATATATATTATATATTATTAATATATATATAGTATATAATATATATATATATAATATATATTATATATATATATTATATATATATATATATATATATATAATATATTATATATATATATATAAGTATATATAATATATATCTATATATATATATATATTAATATATTATATATAAATATATATTATATATATTATATATAATTAATATAATATATATATATAAGTATATATAATATATATATATATTATTATTATAATATAATTAATATATATATAATTAATATATATTTATATTATAAATATATTAATATATATATATATATTTATACGTTTATTTCTCTATTTTTATTTTTTTGTATTTAAGTATTGCAATTTTGCTGACTTCTTTTTTATTCACTTATTTCATTGATTGAATTTATATAGATATTTATTTAAGGAATATTTTTTAGTTTAAAAATATATTTTAGTATTTTTAAAGGAATATTTCAGGGTTATTATACAATATTTTTTTCATTATTATGATTGTTTAACTATACTTTACTACTCATTTTTATCCCCTTTATTAGTATTATTCTATATTTTTTGATTATATTGAGGTATTATAGATTATTATAGGTGATATACTTATATTAGTAATAATTACTATATATTATAATTTTTAGATTCTGTGTAATTTAATTATTTATCCAATTTATATCATTTAATTAATCGCATATTAATAATTAGCAGCTTTATAAAACGCTATAGATGAATTTGAGTGAGTGAAAGGCAGGTTTTATTTTTTTTTTATTTTATTTTTCATCTATATAATTTCATACTTTATATGGTTTTCTTATAAGTTTAAGCAATTTTGAAGTACGTACTAATATATATCACCCTAATCAAATTTTTGGGATAAATCTAATTAACACATATTATATAGATATATATACTATATATCACTATATATATATACGATAAATATATATATATAAAGAAAACTCTAAAAAATTATATATATATATATATATATTTATATATAATATATAATATATATTTATATATATATATATATTATATTATATATATAGTGGACTATGAATTTTCTGATGGATTTTAAAGCTAGAAAAAGTAGTATTTATATGGAAATGGGTATATATATATATATATATATAGATGGTTTTTATTATAATATATTGGAATAAATTAGTTATACAACAGAAAACAAATTAGTGACAGATGTCAACAAAATAAGCTATAATAGTATATATCTCATACAAATCGAATATGATTATTTATATATAGTGAGTGAGAGCTATAATTATACCCACTCAAGTATGTATTGACATATATTTGCTATTTTATTTTTAGATGTGACATTAATTGGAATATTAAAAATTATAAGTAACTTATATTTATTCAATAAATAATTTAAAATATGTATATATGTGAGTATATCTATATATAAATCATCATTGCCTTTAAGATAACAATACAAAAAGCATCAGATTATATTTATCAAATATTAAATAATATTTGATAAATTATATCATCATCATATGACTTAGTCATTGAAGATAACTAAAACTTCAAATGTGTTAACATTCACATTTATTAGTACCTGATTAGTAAGAGAAGCAAGTATAAAATTATTATGAGTCACTCTCCATTCAACAGATCACCTACGTCACGGTGTGTCTATCACAAGAAGGTATTCACACAGTTTTAATTATGTCGCGTCTAGACAACTTCGATCTAATTAATCTATCAATGACCGGATTTTGTTCAACCCCATGTAGATTCTAATAATAATGATAATGTATCTTTCCAATTTTTAATTAAATAGTTTTCTATCTTATTAAATTATAAAAATTGCAATAAGTTTTGGTATTAATTCATCTCAGCATGCGCGATAAAACATAGTTACCAACAGATATTTTGTGCGCGCGCTCTCTGACAAATACTATTAAATCTTTCTCTTCCAACGGAAAAGAATAAACATAACTAAATAGTTTTCTTAACCTCCAAAAGTGAGGAAAATCAAAATCGGATAATATAATTGATAGATTTATTTTGAACCGATTATAATAAATGATAAACAACTGAAAATATCAATCATGAAAATGCATCAAACTATTTCACATGGTTCACCCCTAGGAGTGCGAGATTGAGGTAAAGGATTATCTGAAACTTCTTTATTCTTTCTGATATAAGAGGAATATTTCCTATTAAGATTTATGTGATGGAAATTATTAATTGATAATTTATCAAGCTCTTCCGTGGTCATATGTAAATGCCATGAAAATTTATAGTTTAATCTGTGAACAAACCAAATATACATAACTTCTTTTTTGTGTTACTCTTTATTTCATTGAGTGGAACGAGAAACCATATCATTCATCCTGAAAAACAGCGATACTAATATTATTAATTCGCAAATTTTTAATATGGTTTTATTCAAAACAAATAGCCACTAAAATGTTCTTCACCTCTTTAATTTGGAAAATATCATCTAATTTACAATATAAAGTTCTCAGTATCTTTTCTGTGCATCAATTTTCACATGTGAAAAACTAAACAAGTAATTTAGGATAATAGACAAGAAGACTGCTCTGGGAGGAGAAGGAAAAGAACCGAGGTTTTAAAGGGGAATTACCAACCGTCCCCTCTCCGCCTCCCTCTATAGGCGCTCATGTATATTTGAAGCCTGTGACGCGTCACAAACACACTGGTTGTTGTCTTGACGAGAGTCACTATAGCTGAGGCATTCATAAATGAAAGTTCACTTATATAGATAACGATGAATAGAAGCTTACCGTGTTCTACGCGTAAAAAGGAATCTAAAAAGATGACCCAGTGAAAGTCTATTTAGGGCTTTTCTGTGTGAGTCATTTATATAACAGATAAACAGATCATCACTTTGTTTGTAAGGCTTACAACACTTGTTTGCCGATGGAAAATGAGTGAGCGTTGCGTATTGACCTTCTTTCTCCCTTGTTTTTATTAATTTACTATTATATAACCGATCTCTCAAGATTTCTTGTATCTTGTGTTGGCCGGGGCCCCCTGGATACTACCTTAACTTTTTCTGATAACTAGTGCCGTTTATTCCCGGTATCTCGTATTAGATGTGTGCTACGCAGTTCTCACAGTACCACAACTCTTTGACAGCGAAAAACAGTATTCAAAGGTTTTCTTCTCTGAGGTTTACCAACACCTTTTTGGGAGACAGCGCTTTTAGAGATTGAAGACCTTTCTCATATGTAATCATAAAACCGGTTTCCCGATTAGCTCATATACACCTAACTAATCGAATGATTTATTTACGCTCCTTAACGATTACCAAGGCGTAAAAAATGGATTATATCAGACACGGAAATGCATAAATATACAGATAGCAGTTTTTATCTTTTGGGCTTTATATCGACAACGGTCATTACTGAGATGACGGACACGTACCACTGATATCGGTAAATGCGGGCGTCATGTCGACACTCATTCTAAGTTCTATGTTTTTTAAGTTAACGTTCTAACCTCACTAAAAAGAGTGTAATATTCATACGCTCAAATATACAACTGGAACAGAAATTAAGGAGAACTCCCCGAGGCCTTTTATCTGCGATGATCGATCGGGGCAGCAGTTATTAAATAACCGCTACATTATACCACCCTTTACTTCCTCGGGCGAGAATATGTATGCGGTTATGGCGCACCACCCACACATCACTGTATAAAATACATCATCATAGTTTTCGTTCTATTATCGCGCACGAGTTTTTTTCGAGAGCATGAGTAATATATAATAGTAATAATTAAATTATATTTATTTTTCTCTATAAGCTTCTTATTCTATACATTGCTATGTTTGCCGCATTAAGTAAAATCTAATTAATTGTGATCATCCATATTCTAATCCAATATTAATATATTTAAAAAAACAACGCACGACTGTTAAACTCACATTTCCTATGGCTTTAAAGCGAAAATATTTAGCTACACTTCATAGTAGATTATATATCGTGTGCACCAAAATTGCTTTAAGGTACCCTCCTACAGTTTCGCGTCGGAGTCTATCTAATAAAAACCTCTTCATAACAGTGGTAGCAAAAAATTCAGTAGAGATGGTGCAAAAATTACAATTTATTTATTGTTCCCACAATATTTAACGAGAGTTTGGCTATGATATAACAAATTTAAAACAACCATAAACATATAAAACATTAATTTAATTATAGAGTATATTGCAAACACTCGAACTCTGAAAATATGATAATTAATATATATTATTCAACAATATCATGGAGGATAATTAAAAATATTTTACTTCAGTTCCTAATTTTTCAAAAATATTAATTATTTTTTACGTTTAGTACGCCCTAATAGAATATTTATCGTTTGGAAAACCAGAGTATATTAAAAGAGTAGACAATTCAAACTAGTAAAAAATAATAATATAATATAGTAACACTTATAAATTTAAAAGAAATAAAAAAATCTTTAAAGTATAGGTTAACCCTGCCTGTACGGTTTTCACTCGGGGCACGAAAATATAACGTTACTTTATTCTTCATTCGGGAGGATGGTGCAAATTTAATTTGTATTATTCTTATTACTTTCCTCAAAAATATACAAACTCGCTTTAAGGACCGAAATTTTATTGTGCACCACCGTCCCGCACAAGCAATAAAGGTAAAGTTATATTTCTAAAATCTATGATTTAATCCCTAATCTATAAAAAATAGTATAGATATAAGCCAAGGCGCGCGTGCTGATGCAAGAGCAGAGGCTAACGTTCCGATTAAACCAGGTCCCCTTTTACGCGGCTTAGCAGATCTTGGCCCCAGAATATAACTGTTTAATTTTTTTTACTTTTCTCTGAGGGAAATTGTGGCCCAAAAAAATTATCCGTATTCTTAAGCGAAGTTAGAATTTAGAGAGAGCAGAATCGTTTGGTGTGTTCGTTCAACCTATTTTTATAATATTTGTATGTTCTGAATAAGTTACAATTGATTTTAAGTTATAGGTGTTTATTTAAATACGTATTTATAGAAAACATATTAAAAATATATATTTTATATATAGTATATACTTAAATAATATATTATATATATATATATAATATTAATTATTTAATATATTTATTTTATATATATTATATAAATATTATATATAGTTAATATATATATTATTATAATATAATATATATTAGGTTATTTATATTATAATTATTTATATAATAATATTAATTTACAATTATATAACATTTAAGAGCAGTAGCTGTCACCATTTATTATTATATATGATGAAGAGAAAATAATATATTATTTAATACATTAAAAATTATTAAGAAAAGAATAATAATTATTAGTCATAAAATCTATTCATTAAGCTTACTTCTTTTAGACGATATATTTAAATAACGTCAACACCATAAGAGCCGCTGCATGTTCAATGCGCACCTATATATATTATAGATACAAAAAAAATCAATTCATAAATATAAATATTCTAAAATTATTAAATGTTTAAAAGAATGAAAACTTTTTACGCTCAATATACGCCGGTCGGTGACCATGGCGATTGCTTAGCTTTAACTCTTCTTCTAGAGGCCAAATAACACGTAAATCTCGAATTAAATTGCAATATCGAAAGGCGTTGAAATCCATTCCAAGAACGCCCTTTTGCAAAGCTTCGAATATGCAACACATCCGTATTCTATATCTTTCGTCAGAAAATTGCAACCTCGTTCCGTCTTCCATGATAAAATTCACCGGAATTCGTTTTTCCATAGGGCATAGAATTCCTAATCGCGTATCGGTGGTGGGGCTACTGTTAGATTCGAAACAGTAGCCGTTCTCTATTTTAAAACGATTCAATTCCCCGCAACTGTACAAACGTTGCGTTTTACTTTGACTATAGCACGACTCGCAATCTTTTTTGAGTTTTTGACAGAATAATAAAATTTTTTCGTAAAAATCAACTGCGAAGATCATCGCTAGGCGATGGAGATCGGGGCCCTTTCCGGAATATTTCATAGCTTCGCGTACTAGTTGTTTCACATTTTTTTCGTCTTTGATTTCCTCTTCTATTTCTTCATCGCTGAAATCGTCGGGTCGCTTCAAGATTATTTCTAGCTTTCTGATATCGTGAGTAGCGAATACGACGATTAAAGATTCATGTTTCACGTCTTTGCCGTACGCTATAGGCTCGGTTGTATTTAAAGGTCGGTTCTCTAGCCAAAGTTTGTTAGCGAGCTTTTTTATTAAAGATATCATCCTCAACGTCATTCTAGTGCTCCTCATAGTCCGAGCTATTTCGGTGCAATACCCAACGAGATTTTTATATTTATCTAAACGACCGCAACATGAGTTAACGAAAGAAATATCGTCGATATCTATATAATTCATAATATTTAGTATATTTTGATGAAATTTGAAATAGTCTTTCGTTGTAGAGTGTAAACAATCTCTGTATCCTAAAAGAATTTTCTTTTTCCTAACTCTTTCCTTTCCATTTTTTTCTATGGTGAGGTTAATATAACATAACGTATCGCCGCATAAAAACATTCGTAAATCGTATATCTGGGGCGAAATATTGTTGTTTCGGCTGTCAATTTCAAAACAAAATTCGGGACAGCACGTTTCCAAATGTTTCATCAAATCAAAATTTTCACTCTTCTTAGTAGTAACCGCGAAGCATAAAAAGGCGCATTCGCGATAACCTAACATTTGAAGGGAAACACTTTTCAAACCGAAGATATTTTCATTAAACAATCTCGTCATTCTTATGTAGAGTCTTCGACTTATCTTAAAAATTAAATCGTGTAGTAGTCGAGAACATTTTGGTATTAATATTATTAACGACGAAGTTTTAGGAACGGATAGAGCGAACGGAATATACTCAGCGTGAACGGGAAAGTTGTGAAGAATTTCAAAATGTCCTTCTATTCGTTTAAGTTTTTCGGAAATACGAAAGTGATCACAAATACGGCTCCACAATTGTTTTCGGAATTCGAAACCTTTTTCCTTTTTCATGCCAAGTCGATACAAATCGAAGTTTGCGATATTCAGCACTGCTGAATTTTTATTTTCCGCGGTTTTGGTGGCGGTGTTGGCATTACTTAGGGCGTGCATGACTTTATCAATTTCCATCGCCGTTTCTTGCTGCCGCTGCTGCTGCTGCTGCTGCTGCTGCTGCTGCTCCTCAGAATAGGCATTCTTAAATTTTTCTCTAATGTCAACCACTTCGGTGATTATTAATTCCCCGTCCTTTTTTTTAACAAAGGGGCAGATTAAAGTTGAACATGGAAAAAGAGTTTTAAATCCCGATATTCGTATGCGTAAAAAATCTAATTTCTCTTTTTCGGCCATTTCTTATAACCCACGGTGTTTCAACTAGGGGGTGTGCTAAATCAAATATCTTCTTCTAAAATGTTTTATCGCTTTTTAATTATTATTTTTTGTTTGTTTATTAATTTAATTAATTATCTTTTTTCTAAATTTTTTAAAACCATTAAATCTTATCGTAAAAATTTACGGTTCTCTTCATTAGTAGTCGATATCTCGCCCTCTCTTCGTCGTGACAAATGTTTAGTCCTATATTGGACGTTTTGACTTATTCTTCAAACCGACTTTCAACCTCCGGGAAGCGACATATAATTTTTTCGAGGCCCGCTAAATAAAGTAAATCATAGCGTTTAAGTTACCTATCCGCCTATGTTTGAGATCGTTGAGGATGATAAATATTCGGTCAAAAAAATGGTATGTGAACCAATTATTATTACTACTCCGATCGCCACTAACAGCAACCGATTGATTATACATTAAAAGATACTTGTTTAGTGAGGAAATTCTATCTCCCAAACGACACAGTCCTCAACAGTGGTCGCCGTATCGTGATGAAGATAAATCATCTGGCTCTCTCTACTGAGAGAGTATCTGAGCACAATCGTCGTCTCTCATTATCAGAGGGACTCGTCAAGTACAATCTAGATTGGAATAGAAACTATTTCTATTTATAATTCGTTTTTGGCTATAGGTAGGGTGCTGTATGTACCAAGAGCTTGCATAGCTAAAAATATTATGTTTCATAAGAGCGTAACTCTATAGTAGTATTCTATGTATATATATAATAAGGAAAAAAAGGATAATATTATAAATCAAATATATATGCTCTAGATTTTAAGAGAGAGAGTATGTTTCCTATAAGTCATAAAGCTATTAATTAAAGCAGATTTTTAGTATATAAAATGCGAATATATACAGGAATCACCTATTCGTTCTTCGGAACGAGAATTTTTCGTCGACTACTCACAAAAATAAAGTTAAAGACATAATTATATATTTATTTTTTAAAAGTATATAGAATTTAATTATAGATTAACTATAAATAATAATAATATACTAACTTGTTTTTTGTTTAAAATATGTGACTTTGTTGTTTCGTTTTTCATCTTAAAAATAAAATTTTAAGTAAAAAAATATTTTTGCTGTTTGATATGTGTCAGCAAAAACCGTTTTGGAAATATTTTGAATAAATGAAATGAATATCAAATTCTTGTCTTTTCCTAAACATTTCGATTTTACCGTTTTATATTTATTATAAATTTTGGGATTTATTCTATTTTCTTATCCTAGATATTTATTATAAATTTTGGGATTTATTCTATTTTCTTATCCTAGTATTCTTAAACGTGTCAAAAAACGTTCACCGTTTACGTCCATTCGCTAGTTTTCTATTCCATTCCCTATTATTTTTAAAGTTGCCTTTTCACCCGCCGATTTTTTTCTCATTTGTCCGGGGGTCTTTACGACCAAAAAACGGATGGTTAAAGCGACGCCGAACGGAGCGATCGTAGCGAGCGAAATGAGCCTAGTGCTTAGCGAACGAGCTCGATACGTCAGGATCAAGAAAATTTCAATTGTCTCGTAAATTATTTTTAAAAAATTTTTTTTAATATAAAAGCGAATGGTAATAAAATTATTTTTACGTATCTTTAATATTAAACTATTAAAATCAGGAACGGATGAAAAAAGGAAACATGAGTTTCCTTAGCGCCTGGGCGATGCAAATTCGCGACTCTCTTTACGCAGTCAGCGTTCCCCGATCGCAAATGATGCATTATTTTAAATCGGAAACCGATATACTCAAGGAATATTTGACCTTCAATACCGTTCTGGTCGCCATTGATCTCAGAGAATCTTCAAAAAGCGTAGAAAAAATGAAAAAAATGATTGAATTAACGAGAGAGTTTCTCGAACGCTCGTGGATGGATAAAGTTTATTTGAGCAAATTCGTTTTCGTTCCGAACAACGAGGGAGAAACGAGAGTCGAATTTATAAAACGAGTCGCAGGATTCTCTCAAAGTTTAATGCGTATCGAAAGCCTCTCCCCCAATGTGAGCCTATATTATATTTTTGACGATTGCGGGAGCGACGATTCGTTTAAAAATGGAGAGCTCGAAATACCAGAGGGAAAGATCATTCATTCGAGTCTTATTTACGTAAATGACGATAATTATACCGATAGAGAAGAAATTGATGAAAATGATGACGAAAGCTTTTTTCGAGAAGCGACGCAAATCGAACTACTCTTCGACAACAGCGACGACGACAGCCCGGCTACTAGACCTTCCCGAAACATAAATATCCGCGCCCTGAGACGGTGCTTTATCGAATTTGGCAAAAGGTTTCACAACAAAGGCCTCAACTCTCCCAAACTCTACGTGTTGGAAAATCATTCAGAATTAGACTCTTTTCTCGTAGATATTTTCAAGAAACAAGTGAACTATTACGCATCCTTTCCCGAGGTACTAAAGAGCAACGTCGAGGGATTCTCTATCGGCGAAGATGGTCGATTCTCGAAAATTGTGAATAATTTTAATTTCGACGACTTCGTAGTATTCAAAAAAGAGGATTTTAAAAACTTACAAATCGAGTTGCGAGACGCCGAAGGCGTTTCGAAAGCTACGTGGAATGAAATACTGTTATTACTCGAAAGCCGAGACGAGGAAAAAAATAATTCTAATTCTTTTTCCCCGTCGCCATTA
>JABUQX010086957.1:10000-13299 GCA_015478945.1 Trachelipus rathkii
GTATATATATATATATATATATATATATATATATATTATATATATATATATATAGTATAGTGTATTCAAAGTTTTGAATAATAAAAAATGATAATCCACACATAAGCCCAATATTTATAAATATTTCATAATTTTCGAAAAGTTTTATTTCAAAATGAGTTTAACTAGTAAGAAGTCTTATATTATTAGATAGTGTTTCCTTTTTAGCTTGAAAAGAAGAATTTAATATTTTCTTTTTTCTGATATCTTCTATCAATTGATATTTTTAACTCCAACCAGGTTAACCCCCTCTGAAGGCTTAGTAAACATAGCCCATTTAATCTTTCGTTGGAAATAGTTGACCTTAGCCACGGTTTAACACGTCGTAAAGTACTAAACGACCTTTCAATTGTACAAGTAGTTGGTGGAAGTGTGAGAAGTACTTTGATAGCTTGTGCAACTGCTGGGAAAAATGTGCAATGATTTTGTAGTAATGTACTGTAACTCATTTTCTCATCTATTTGTTCCCTATCTGATTCCTTCCAAAAATTAAACCAAGATTCTGCTTCACCAACTTTTTTGTCAATGTTATAATCATTTATATATTTTCTTAAATATTCTGATTTGGTTAATTTTCTTATTCTAACTGGGTGCAAAATGCAAAGAAAGGTAGATGTTATATTGTGTTTCAAAAATTTGAAATGAAATCGAGATGAAATGAGAGAATCAAAATATAGGCATATTTGTAGATACTGTACTGTGACTTTTTTCTGAAAAAAATTTCTAAGTTCAAAAAAATTTCTAAGTTCAGAAAAGTTAAGTTTAGTTTTTTAAGAAAATTATTTAGTGGCAAGCTTCTGGCAGAATCAAGGTAAGGTATAAATAGTGAAACTCTGAAGCAATCCTCAGCAGAACTTTTTGATGTCCCTGAGGCTGGGATTCTTTTGGATACTGTACGTGGTAATGAAAAATCTTCACAAAAATTCTTAGATTTTTTAAAAATTTCTTTAAAAAGAAACTGCATTATTTTCACTTCTATCGGTTTTTAAAATATTTAAAAGTATTCCTATGTGACAATGAACCTCATCCAAATTTATTACTTTAATTTGAAGAATATTTGCTATAGGCTCCAAATATGAACTATATTTCTTCCTGATTATTAAGCAGATGAGAAATGTAGTACTTCCTGCTGCTAATGAAATCCGACATGCTGCAGTTTTTGTGGCTTGCGTTATATCTAGATTTAGGTGAGAGATTTTCTATTGATACTTTCATTTGGCTAAAATGTTCAAAAAATATACTAATTGGTTTATATTTGCAGACATGTATATATAATATATTATATATATAATATCTCTTGTTGATTATCAGCTTCCAGTTAAGCTTAAGCGATTTTAACTTTTAAAAACGCTACAATCCGACCAATGGACCGCAACGCTCATAGCGTTAAAAAGATTGAACTCGTTTTTTCAATTAGTTAGGTTATTGAAAACAATAGAAAGGTTAACTCATTACTTTTTTTTTTTAAATCACAACAACGAAAGTTAAGTAAAGGACCTAATTATTTTGAGAAATTTTAGTTTTTACTTTTTTTCTGTAAAATAAAACACACAAAAAAAGAAGAATTGACCAAATCCTAGATACGTACGTTTTACTAAATTTCTGACACCTTTTCAATACACTTTTATACAACCTAGGCTAAATATTGTGTAAGGCTTTGATTTTGCGATAGAATTTTTTGTAAAGAAAAGGCATTTCTTTGATGCATTATTTTGCTCCACTACCTTTGTTAAAGGAAAATTTTTTTAGACATGAATTTATTAATTCACCATATTTAGTACAATAATAATTAATAATAATAATAATAATAATAATAATAATAATAATAATAATAATAATAATAATAATAATAATAATAATAATAATAATAATAATAATAATAATAATGGCAAATTTGTAGAAACTGTACTGTGACTAGTGAGGATATAGTCAACCACCTCACAAGGCAGGCGTACAACCTGAACCTCCTAAGTTTCCTGATCACAAACTGGTATATTAATGAAAATTTATTTAGGTTAAATTAGGTTAGGTTAGGTTAGGTTAGTTAGGTTAGGTTAGGTAGGTTAGGTTAGGTTAGGTTAGGTTAGGTTAGGTTAGGTTAGGTACCTCGGTAGTCACAGTACAGTTTCTACAAATTTGCCTAATACTAAATAATAATAATAATAATAATAATAATAATAATAATAAAAATAATGATAATATAATAATAATAATAATAATAATAATAAATAATATAATAATATAATAATAATAATAATAATTAATCTATTCAGTTTTTTAAGCATCTTTATTTAGTCAATTAATTATGCGAGTAAGTTGAGGTTAAGGTTCAAGGAAGCATATATTTCCATTAGGGGGCTCGAGCTGATGGGGGACAGAGGGGGGGACAAAGTCCCCCCGTCGTCCACCTAGAGGCCGAGAGACCCCGACTTCTGATATCTATGCGGTCTACTCTAGGGTATTCGTTAGTTTTAAATTATAAAAGGACTGTACATAAAACATATATATATATATATATATATATATATATATATATATATATATATTATATATATATATATATATTATATAAAAATATATATTATATATATATATATATATATATATATATTATATATATATAATATATATATATATATAATATATATCCCATATATCCAAAAATATTTCACTTTTTTTAAAAAAATATTTAATTTAAAAGTGATTGTTAAATAATTATTTAAAATATTTCGAACTTTTGAATCATGTCCGTTACCACTTAAATTCAATTGTTAGTATCATATACTACAATATATTTAAAAAAAAAAAAAAAACAACTGACGGAGTCATAAAACAAAACAGGTCCTATATATTTTTGAAGCATGTCCGTCACCACTTAAATTAATTGTTAGTATCATATACTGGCAATATATTGAAAAAAAAAAAAAATCAAAACTGACGGAGTAAATCTGGAATGCTGTTGGGCGGGATATACGGATATACCACCCGCCCTTCAGCGTCCTAGAGCGAAGAGGCGTTTTTTTTTTTTTTTTTTTTTTTTTTTTTTTTTTTTTTTTTTTTTTTTTTTTTTAAAACAATCCAGAGTGAAATAATTCAAATAAATAATAAATATAAAAGTAAACTTACTATATACTATATACATTAAGTAAAGTTGGTTTTTAATATAATTTAGGGGTGTGAAGCAGGCTTAATATTAGTTTCAAATTTAGATTTTAGCATTTTTCAACTTTAACTCTGTGAGAGACCATCAGGGTACGGAG
>JABUQX010086958.1:2500-17500 GCA_015478945.1 Trachelipus rathkii
GGGTTTCCGAACCTTCAAGTACTAATTACCAGAGAACTCCCCTTCCCTAATGGTAACGTGAACCTCTGTATGTTAAGGTTTCATACCTTCATCATACAATAACACCTGAAGTACATGCGCTTAATACACTGCGCTATGAGGACACCTACAGTTTTTTATCTTTATTACCTTTATACATTACCCATTCTATGACTTTACACAAATAAATAAAACAATATTGTCAACCCAAATAAATAAAAATCAATAATTGGCAATACAGATAAATAAAATAGAAATAAATGGGACCACAGATAAATAAAAAAAAATGGTAATGAAAGAGTAATACAAATAAATATTTTATTTTACCAATATATACATATATTATATTTGTAATATTACATTGAAATTATATTTTATTTTAGCAATGGAATTAACGTTCCATCAATCCGTGCATAAGTGCGGGCACTACTAGAATCAAGAGTCCGCTTATTGAAGTGTGCGCGAAACCTTTATGCCATATTAAAGTGAATTACCGATTTAGTGGCTCGCATTTCATATCAGGAACCCATCACTTCAGGTAATGAGTTATCATTATTTACATGGCAGCTGATCGTGTCATCTTGATTATGATATCTTTGTGAAGTGAAGATTCACCATCTTCACTCATCATTTGCGTAACAGCTAATGCTGTTACGTCTGTATCCTTGATCATGTTATAGAAGTGATTATCGTCGTTTAAGACCATCCAATCACGATTCTTGGTCTTCTCAATATCCTTAATCATCTTATCAAAGTTAATCTTCGCCATGCCTTGGAAATTAATTATGTGTTCGGTGTCCTTATTCAACGTTAATCCTTTTGCTTTTAAGATGTAAGCAAAACTCGAATCATTCTTCTTTATTCGAATGGCGTAGGATTTAGGACCCGTGCACACGAAACTATCAGCTATATCCCCGGGTCCTATCTCGTCCGTCAGGTTTCCTAAGAATTTTCCAGTATCAGGAATATATTGGCCTTTACGGGCTGTGAAAACACAGCTATCGGTATCACAGTAAAGTACACGTTGACCTAGAGAATCGAGGAGTTTATATAATTCGACCCTAGCATAAGCTGTGGTAAAGGAAGCAACAGCTACATTTGTAGCCTTTGCCGTTTTATTAGTGAAGCCAGTATGTGTGACTTCAACTATATGTTTATCATCCGCTACAATGATATTTCTAACCTTAAGATCAGCTCTCTTCATTAAGTCCCAGACCTGGGCGTAACTCGTACAGACTATGTCCTCATTCATGGGAATACGTTGAGCTAGTTTTCCCCATAATGAATTGAGGAGTAATTTAGCTATATATCGCATTCCAGGATTACTTTTAATATTGGCTGGATCAAGTGTTACGCCCTCGATGTCCTTGAAATCTCGCAGGTATTGAAAGAATTCTTCACAGTCTTTATCGGTTATTCCATCTGGCAACCCCGAAGCCTCAGTTTTCCATTTCAAGAATGTTTCAATGTATTTGCCGAATATGTCATTTGAAGGAGTAAATTTCCATATTTCGTGGATCTTTTTAATCTCATAGCCTTTCTTTACAGCTAATTCCAACTCAGGACTGCAGTATACGCCTTTTAGCATGCGCTGGTTATCGTTGTGTCTGCATTTGCCTTCATAGCCGGATGCGCTGCATGTTCTACAAAGTGAAAATATTAACCGATTGTCATACCGGGCAGGGAGGACAGGAGTGTACAGATTCTTAGGAGGTAATACCGAAACATACGAGAGGCCGAAATAAGTGGTATCCATTTCTTGGACGAACTTTTCTATGGAAGGAAGATCCCTACCTACAAGTTTCGTGGGTGTCCCGGCTGGAAAGGGTTTTGTTTTCTGGACAAAAGGATACAATGAGGTGAAGTCTAGGTACTTCAATTGAACGCCTTCTGTCGGTGGAAAGTAATAGACGAAGGGTTCTGTACGACCACCGTACAAGGCTTCACCTACCTCTAGTTTCGCATTTGCAAGTTCATTACCGATTGATTGCACGTATCTGCCTAGCTTCTCAGTTCGTGTTTCGTCGTTGGTGTTTACAACAGTGACCTCACACTCTTTTTTCATTTTCGCCCATTCGCATTCCCATATTCTAATAACCTCGTAACCTTGTGCTTTGTAATCCGCTTCTTGTCTCATGGTCTTGCTGTACCTATCAAGACTTGACACACCATGGAGACTTTCTAAACCTTCCTTGCATGCTTGATGCCCTTGCCATACACAACCGTGGAAGAGTAAGACAATCTTCTTCATGGTTGTTCCAGTTGGAGGAGGGGGGCGCCTGTTATTCAGTTCTATCGTTTGTTCATTAACGTTGAGTTGACGGGAGGCTAAGAACTCATTAAGGTCAAAGGGCACGTAGTCTTCAGCTGGAATTTCAACGTAGCCGTCGGGCTTTAGGTACCTGTTTTTGATTTTAAATTTACGCTCGCCACCATTCCTTGCATGTTCGATTCGCCGACCCTTATACATCTCCATGAACGTAAGCCATTTCACACCATCATACGAGTAGTTTGAATCATCAGTACGTCCTATATGGGCCAGTGTATTTTCAGGCATATAGTGCATTTTATATACCATGAACGATAATGCAGCAATGGTAGAACAATCAAGTAGACAGTCAACTTTATGATCCTTAAGGAAGATACCCCTGAATTTCTCGAAGGATTGACGAAGAATATTAACATCCTGTTCAGAACGCAGTAGGTTGTACATTCCTTCATGATATCGTAGTCCTTATTGTTAAATGTTTGATACCAACGTTCAAAATCAGCCTTTTCACTGTCGGACATACGATGTGTCTCAAAGGTTTCCTTAGCCGGAATTTTTCCCTTGTAATTTATATTCTCGAGGGTAAGAAAACGGTAAGGAAAGAATCCTTTAGAAAGTTCACCTGTAATACCCATGCACTTAGGTAGTTTTTTCAAGGCACAAGGCATAAACATTAACGTGTCCTTAAACTGGATATTGTGGTTAGCTGTCATAGTTATTATTTTGGTTCCACGCTTCACAGGGTTGGAGGATATGGAATGGACGGTAGGTCTGGCAAGCAGTTTGCTGTAAACAAACTGATTGTCGAACTTACCGCCATTATGAGCTGCAACTAGTATGTTTGACTTCTTGTGTTTTTCAGCAAATCTGAATATATAGTTGAGAAATAGATCGACAGGACACTTCTCATACTCTCCGGTTGCTTCCAAATTCAGCTTGAATATTTCAGTTCGGGCAGTATCGCAAGTCTTACATGGTGATGAATTGTCTAGTTCCTTCTCCCCGCAGTTATTGCATACTAGCATACTCACTAGAATATAGGGGAGCATATCTGTTTTTATGCGGCCTCCTTCCTCTTCACGCCTATTATGATTATAGGTTTCGATGTCATAATAAAACGTGAAGGTGGGCTTACGCTTGGCGAAAGCTTCATCTGTTGGAACCTTGATTTTTTTCATGAAACATTGGTGGTTATCGCCCTCTATGCCGTACTTCTCGTCGCACATTCCACATTTAATATGCATGCAGTCATGTTGGTGTTTGCCCTGTTTATCAGCTACTATCTCATTGTCGCATAATGTACACACGTTAAGGTATTTGCATGTGAGGTCTTTATGCAATTTAAGACAATCCTCATTATAGAAATCCCGATTGCAATCATCACAGTGTAAAAGCGTAGATGTATCGCCCGGTTTTCCTTTACATTTGTAAGTTAAGCATTGCCCACATCTGTATTCAGTGCATTCGTTTTGTAAATGATTAATTAAATGGTCTGTGAAACTATAACATTGATGACAAAAAACAGGACCAGCGATATTCTTAGGAACTACACTACCTAAAGCTATCTTGATGGAATCTCCTGGAAAAGGATAATAATAATGGGTTTCTTTGGGATCATATCCTATTACAAAGAGAGGTAAGTCCCTATTCTGTTCATGCGGTTTAAACACTATCTCGAGTTTGTCATGCTTATCTTTAGCAAAAACAAATATCCTACATTTAAGTGTTTCCTCTATTACGGCAAAATCATCTGCCTTTAGGGGTACTTCATAAGTCAGTCCGCAGCGAATTGCGATCTGTCCACCTATTTTATGTAGATTCTGAGGTGTAAATGATTTTATTTTAGGTGCATCTTCGTCTGGCTTTTTAGGTACATGAGTGTGGAGCTTATAGCATGCAGCTATAGCCCTGAACCCACATCCCACACTGGTTCTATACTCCTATCATCTATTTTATACCTAGGTGACTTTATCTGACTTGGGGGTGTATAAAGTTCAACAGAAGAAGGTCCAATTGCGCCATTACCCTCTGGATTTAATGACTTATCTGGACACTACAATGAAAATCAGTCCAGCATGGCTGGTCCCAGATTAAAGAGCTTAAAGAAAACGGTCCGACAGATTACGCGCGAGATTGTCGAATATCATTTCATGAGGAATCGTATATTGGAATGCCCACCATTCTATCCGTAAAAAGGAAAACCTGCCCGTAGGGTATACTCTCATTGTCACTAACTCACTCTTACCTGTTCTATCACGCTGTGTATGACACCTACTAGTACATCATAATGGTCTCGAACCCAGTAAAGATCCGTCTGTATTCGATACTACTCTGAAAGCGTGTTAGTCGATGAATTCCAGAATACGCGTTAGAGCCTTCCACGTGTTACTTTCAAGAATTCTGTCGAAGAAAGTGCGGGGGTTCAGTCAACTCCTCCTCATCGTCATGAAACACCTCTACGCGTGAAGGACCCGCAACAGCCGCCGTCATCTACAATCCGTCCTGGATTCCCTTTCTGTTTCTGCTTTTTTCTGGAAAAAGAATGAAAATTCATAAACATTCGTATACATACTATTATGTAACAATATTTTTCCAGTAATATTTTTCAGTAATATATAGAATAATTAGATTGTAACTTACCGACAGATTCGCGAAGTTGGGATATCGCTTCAGAAGAGGGTGTAGGGGCACTTCACGGGTATTGGAGATTCATCGGATCCTCCAGTATTTATGCGTTCTGATACGGGTAGGTACTCCAGATGATTTCGTTGAAAGGTGAAAAAACGTGTAAGCTAAATGTAGATTGTTATAGGGGTAATATATACGTATTCCAGAATTTGAAATATGCTTACCTCTCCTTGTTTTTCCGTCTCAGCGTTGAGAGGCCTAGAAGCACCTGAGGCGGCCCGGTGTGTATCGCTTGGATTGGATTTACCATCTACGGCATCACGACCTGTTGACACAGTTTGGTTTTGGGCTTCTACGATACGACGAAGTTTGCGACGTTCAAGTTTGGAGATTAACCTCTTCTTATTAGGACTGCGGGCTTTCCGGCGTGTAATCTATAGAGGGAAGAAAACATGTATGTAAATATAAAAACAAAGTGAAGATTGTTATAGAACAGCTATAGAGATAAACAGGAAAATCATGTATTGAAATGCACATACCATTCCTTGATTTCCCTCCTCACTGGGCCGTTTTGTAGGAAATCATTCCTTCAGTAGTGAGCAGTGTTCGCTTCGTCATAACACTGACTGATGCTTCTGATCTGGCTCGTGCCTCATTATTCCGTTGAAGATTACGGCGTTCGAGCTTGGATATAAGCCTTCTCTTAACAGGACTATTTGCATTCCGCCCACCTCCGACTTTATTGACACATTGTGCATGGGATGTTTCAGTATTAGCACACTGTAATGAAATAGTATTATAAGTATATATTTATATATATAAGAATATCTATTGTAATAACGTCTATGAATATAATATGGCTTAAGAAATAATATAGAAACTTACTCTAGGTCGAATCCTATTATCAATAGCTTGGATTAAGAAATAAGTTCATTGTTCTCTCAGCTTCAAGTAGCGCTCGCACATATTCCTCATCAATATCCGTAGATATATCAAGATCAACTCCATCAGTGTTCACTGGTTCAGGTCGTTGAGGTATTTCATTCTCACTATGTCTAAGCACCTTACGCTGCAAAATAAAGGTGAAGAGGAGGAGGAGGACAATAACAATGACTAATTAGTAATTACAATTAGGTTAGGTATATATATATATATATATATATATATATATATATATATGATATATATATATATATATATATAATATAATAATAATAATAAAATAATATAATTTAACGACACTTACCCTTTTGCATGGGGACTTGGGTGTATTCTGCCTTTATCATCATTCACCTTCGACTGTATTTCATAGTCCTCACAGCCCTGACTAGTTCCACCTCTTCGGCACTTTCTACGAGTACGGTTTCTTGATACCCAGTTTCTCCATCGGCGCTGAAAGTCGTGCTGTTTTAAACACGGCTGTTATTATTGCAGACATATTTCCGTTTCTTCTTCGGACAATTCTTCCAACAAACGTTAAAACACTGAAACGAGAAATATAAAATAGTATATATATATATTATATATATATATAATATTATATATATATAATATATATAATATAATATATATATATATTATATATATATATATATAATATATATAATATAATATATAATATGATTAATTAAATAATTATTGATGTTTAAGATTTTCAAGCATATATAATAAACATTATTATTACATTAGAGCGTATGTAATTCACATTACTACGAGGAATCCCCCCTGAAACACTCTGACTAAATATACCTTGACGTCAAGGTTTTTATATGCAAGAATTTAGCCCTTAGTGTGTGTGTATTTAAGCCTAATAGGCAACCTCGGCGCAGGAATGCGCGTAAAGGTTAACTAGTACTCTTTAAAGTTTACACATATGTATTTTCAAATGAAGAACAATGTCTTAAATCTATTAATATTGTATTATATATATAATATATATATATTATATATATAATAATATATATATAATATATATATAAATAATATATATATAATATATAATATATATAATATTATTATATATTATTATATAGTTTCTTTTTAAAATAGATGGAATACGAGGAGGAATCATACACTGAAACGCAATTAAAAATATTCTTTTATTGAGTAAAATTACATCATTTTTAGAATTTCCTGAACAATAATAAAATCGTTGAGTATGGGATTTCTCGCTGAGAATACATTAACGAGATCTTCAAGAGGTCTCTTTTTAAGTAATCCTTGTAAAAAGTAAACGGCATAGAGTCCACATAACTGTGACGAGTATGATTGTATCGGAAACGTTAAGGTTTTCATGTTGCTCGAATTATTGTTTCTTAGGAATTGCTTTATATAAGGGGATGAATATAACGTCGATTGATGCAGTGAATCAACTAGAATCATACAGTTTTCATCAAGTTTGTACAGTACAGCCCAATGTCCCTGAGCAGTTTCCCATCTAGGTGAAGTGTTAAATATCAACCCTTCGTTTACTCTTATTTTTATATCTTATAATTCATTACTGGCATTGTGGCTTGAAACCTTTTACTGACGCCAGTAACACGCCAAGTTCGGCCTCGTTCATGGTTAGCCGCTTAGAAGCACGTTTCTAACCCTGTCTAGTTCAATGAGACTCTGGTATTCCATATAGACCATGACTGAAACAGGAACCTGTAAGCTCGAAGCAAAATTTAAATTCAATCCTAATGATCCACTCGTTACAGCGCATAAATGAGTAGAGGCAGACGAAGAAAGGTCGGCTGTTAGTTCATAAGCATATAAATTAGAATTGTCAACGTAATCTTGTAGTGTAATGCCCGTTCCTGTATCACTACACTGCACAGTTTGAGCTATCAGGTCGTAGAAAGGCCGAGAGCACAGCGACTCATAGGGAATGGTGCTATAAGACGTTTCGTAATCCCTACCGTGTAATGCCCATCGACTGAAGACTGATCCGTTTACATGAAATGCTGGAATTTTAAAGGACGGCTTTTTATTACTTGCCTGTTAAGCTGTAGGCTCAAAGCATACCTACTACACTTCAGGGTAGAGTAGCATTAACAATGTTGGGGATGTTAATATTTGATAATCCAGGTGTAAAGTTAAAAATCTTTGTCTCCACACGTATCAAGGGGTACTTTGCGGTTGAGGAAAGAAGTGATTTTTCAATTTCAAGATGTCTGTTAGCCGTGAGTTTCACTTTGCGTACATAAATATAGGTCTCCAACAATTTGAAAATTGGGGATGGTGGAGAACTCGTAGCTCCGCTTTTAGTGCTTACTTTCAATGCAAACTGTGGAGCCGACCTAGTCAATTTCAACTTAAGTTCTACCCCGGGGAGTAGAAGCCGCTCCTGATTAAGTAGTCCCCCATTAGTCGACCGTAAAATTCGTATGTGTTATTTGGAGATTTCGCAGCCCGATCAATATGCTTATCTACATCTTTAAAGCTGTAGAACCCACAGGATTGCAGGTGGGATTGTTTCGCATCTTCACTAAAGTTTAAAAGATTGTTGATGTAGCATTTGTATGGGTATAAGGCTGTAGCTGAATTAACAGGTGTTTCATTAAGGAATATTTCCAGCTGGCTGAAAGCTGTATACAGGAAGTTACTCTCAGTGTAAACGACATGATCATCGGATGTAGGTAGATCGCTTCCGTCTTCTGATAAAAGTTTCACTTTCAAGTATAAATGGATGTCGCAGGGATCGATGTAAAAGTCCCCTGAACCAGTTACTATAAACTCTAAAGGTGCATCGCTATTGGTAATCGAGTGAGTGGGATTGATAGATACGTAATTGCTATTAAGCACACTAACTTGAGTTGGGGGAACATTGAAAAGATTTAATTCTGATTTACAACAACCATGAGACGCACTGGTTAAGAAATGCATCCTGTCGGGTCAAAAGCTTTCCTAAGAATGATTAGAATATAATACCACACCTCTTATATACTTTCCCTAGATAAGGATATATATATTCTGATGATCCCTCAGTTCCCTTGTAACCTTCAAGCAAGGAAGAAGTGTTATCGAACCTTCGTGCAAAGAACCTTGCTATTTTCATGTGTTCAACATGCTCAGACTTAACCGTTTCATCTCTATACAGGACATTGTACAGTGGGAGGAAAATCTGCCAGACTGTGGAGTTTCAATTGTTTATAAAAGAAATCCCGATGGCAGTGACTTTTACACGTGTACTAGTTCCCATGCATACTATAGTAACCAAAGGGTATTTATGAATACAGACGAACTACTTAATGTATGTTTACATGCCGAAACATTCATTTCGCACAGCATTACTAATCCTTCAGGTTTAGTCGGAGCAAAAGTAGTTATCAGCCAGAGTGTGAAGAGGAAACCTAAACAACTCACTATCGAGTTTTCGATGAAACATAACAAAATCAGAATGGAGGTAAGAGTATGGAGAGCGTATAACTCGTGTACATTTAAATCCACGCGGTACGGATTCTTTATTACAGGAATACAACAGTTGAAGTATATGTCAGAGATTCGCAAGAGGGTGTTATTACAGAGTGTAAGGGGTGAAATGTTGAGTAATCACGTGAATACAGCCCTTTATATTTTGTATGAGGAGTACTACACATTTAAGAAAATGCTTACGGCTAACTCTGAAGATATTATTGAATACTTCTTGAGTTCCATAGATGTGCATAAATTTATTTCAATGTTTAAGGAACAATGGTGTGATTCTATTTACACTGATGGACCAGAAAATAAACATGCTATGATTTCTATACGTGATCTTTTCACATATATATTAGGAGACGGCATACATATACTAAGAGAATACCTATTGGAAAACGACCTGAGCGAGTGGCATATTTGTAAAGCTTTCGAAAGAGTAAGTTTGAAATAATCGTAGAACGTAACTTTAGGATAATGTATAAATATATTTAAAAAGGACATCCATGCATACTACATCCTTACTGGATTAACAGATGCCAATCATGGAGGACGTGCATAAATTCATGTTCCGTACACCTGCAACGTGCCTTATAGCAGGGCCAACTGGGTGTGGCAAAACATTTTCAATACTAAAATTATTAAGTGAATTAGAGATATTTGAAGAGCAGCCTGTGAAAATAATATGGTGTTATAACGTATTTCAAACAACGTTTAACGAATATAAAAACCTTATTCATTTTCATGAAGGCATCTATGACGTAAAATCGGTAGAGGATATAAAAGGACATAAGGTTATAATACTGGACGATCTCATGCATAAGGTGAATATTGAGGTAGCAGAAACATTTACAGTTTATTCTCACCATCTAAATATCTCGGTGTTCTTTATTACACAGAACATTTTCCATCAAAGCAAGCATATGCGTAGTATCTCATTGAATACCCAATATTTGATTCTTTTCGGCCAGAGACGAGACATGAGTCAGATCAACGTGCTAGCCAGTCAAATGTTTCCCCTTCAAAGGAAAGAGTTCTTAAAAGTATATAAAGAGGTTACTTCGAAACCCCACGGTTATTTGATGTGTGAACTTCACCCTAAAAACACGTACAGAGTGTTACTCCGGACAAACATTCTACCTTCCGAAATCGAAACTGTTTATATTCCTGAGTAATGTTGATAAAGAAATATTTGCCGTTGATGAAAAATTATAAGAAACTGAGTAAAAAAGAAAAAGAGAAATTACTAAAAAACACTGCCTTTGTAAACTGTATCTGTGAGATCTGTTTAAATATGGTAAAACAGGTCATACCATTGAAAACTGTTCAGAAGAGAAAGTTACGTCGTCACAGCAACATCATTCGTAAACTTGTCCGTAAAGTTAAGACGAAGAATTTAAAGAATAAAAAGAAACTGTTACAGCAAGGCGGAGGAGTTTTCCTTCCATTACTCTTCTCAGTAGTTGGTCCTTTGCTGTCTAAACTGTTAGCAGGGAATCACACGTAAGAATGAAGAAGGCTGTAGTAATACCGTTCGAACAATATACAAAGTTACAGGATAATTCTCTGGCTATTCCTCAACCTCTTCCCGAAGCACTACTCGATCCGAGAGTTGAACAGATACGTAATATTGAAAAGGAATTAGCAGATATATTATCTTCAAAAGTTAATATAAACGAGAAAAGGATGAAATATCAGGAAATATTACAAAAATTATTAGAAGTCAAAGACAAGTATACAGGAATGCATCCTATTTCAAATGAAGTTTCACAACGTGACTATGAAAGAAAGGATTTTAAAAAGGTTTTAGAAAACAGCTTACCTCCTACATTGAAAAATAAGGGTCACGCGTTATATGATACTTTAAAAGATCAGTTAAATTGGAACGAATTAGGTCAGATTGTAGTTAATGATCAACCCCTTCAAGGCTCAAATATAGTAGACCTGGTCTCAGACTTAGTTCGAGACTGGAAAAAGAAGCCTATACCAGGCTGGGATGTCATTAAACGCGAGTTACAGGGTATTAATTTTCCTAGGAGTTTAATTCATAATAAGCAGAGGCTACAGGATTGGGATAATCATTATCAACCATCGCTATCCGATCCTGTAGGTCCTAATGAACGACCTTACAAAGGAATATTACATCGTAAGAGCAAAACAATAAGTAGTCCTCAAGCAATAAGAAAAAAGCGAAATGAATTAGCGCGAAACTGGTTAAGAATGTAATATACATTACGTCATTTGAATACAAAGATACAGCTGAATCACTCTCATCATAAAATATTCAGAAACCACGGCGGACAGGAATATACAAGAATACACAGGAACATTCTTGTATGTACAAGAATGACGTTATCTCCATTAGGCCTAAAAGTGTAACTCCGCCTCTTATGTTTCACCATCATAACTCTTAACCCTAATCAGATGATTGGCTGAGGGAACGTAAGCCAGCAAACGGGGCGGAGCTAGATAAGCTCCGCCCACCTCTTATTCATGTATATAAGACCCAGCGCACTCTAAAGCATCATATATTTGTATTCCTACCTTTCAATGGTTAGTAGTTGTGTTACGACCGAAATGACGTGCTTAGTTAGAAATATCACGATCAGTGAGCTAACGTCTTGGTCTGTGGTGCATCAGCATTGCGCTGTTATCTTACGTTTTAGAAGAAGGCCATCAGGGGACCGCTACATTACATGCTTATCCCCTCAACCTACTTATAACAAGCCTTTATTCATCTCTGTAGAAAGTCTCGGCATCATCATGGAAGCTGTTTCGGATTGGAAGTCCAAAGACTATATGAACTTCAGCGTTCTAAATGAATGGGGGATAGCTATATCACAAGGGGGCCATGAAGATCACAAGCGGTTAACCCTGATTTTTTCCTTACATGAAAACACTCCGCGCGTACATATAGGGTGTTGGCTGCGACGTAATGCTTCATCTGTTTTCTCACCAAGCCCGCACACAATTACAATAAGTGGTAAAGAATCCATCGAGCTGTTCCTAAAGATGAATGATGAATTCCTACATAGATTAGAAGATACGAATACACTGGAGGACCTCATAAACACCGCATATCGATTGGTTTATAACATCTACAGTGATAGTTTTTTATTTAACTCTAACAACGTTGCGAAGATGTTAGAGGTCATAGACCTTAATCGTTTTACTCCTGTATGGAATCAGGAAATGAGTGGCGACAGATATAAAAATCATACTCTGAAGATTTCAGCGGCTGAAATGTATATGTTCATTACAGGAGAGGGAAGGGTAGGATTAGAATCCTACGTTGAAGCGACGCAAGCAATTCTCGATGCATTAAAGTAATATATTCAAATAAACCTAATTATTATTATTATTACTGTAAATATTATGGCTTCTGTGTAAATATAATTGTAGTAAAATAAAATGTTTTTATATTTTTACATTTCCTTATCCTTTTTATTTTTGGGGCTTGTGCAATCATATATATATATATAGTATATATATTATATATATATATATTTATAATATATATTATATATATATTATATATTATTATTTTTTTTTATTTTATTATTTTATTTTATTTATTTTTATTTTTATTTATTTTTTATTTTTATTTTATTTAATTTTATTTTTATTTTTATTTATTTTTTATTTTTTATTTTATTTAATTTTTATTTTTATTTATTTATTTTTTTTTTTATTTTATTATTTTTATTTTATTTTTATTATTTATATATATATATATATTATTTATATTATATATATTATATATATATATATATTATATATATATATATTTTTATATTTATTATTTATATATATATATATATAATCCGCTTACATATTGATCAGTAGCTAGCATGGGGGCAAAGGAGGTAGTTGATAAACATTACTTCAACCTGAGGGAACCAAATAGTTTTGGAGGTTTCACTAGATTTGCCTTAAGATTTCCTAATATTGAGAAAAAAGAGTTAAAAAAATATTTAGAGGGCGAAGAGGCATTTACTCTACATAAGCCTGTAAGAAAAAAATTTCCTACACGGAAAACCATAGCTCCCCATCTCGATAGTGTATGGCAATTAGATTTAACGGAAATGATTAAATATAGTTCTTATAATGATGGGTTTCAATACGTGCTTTTTACTATTGATGTATACTCTAGATACCTATGGTTGAAACCCTTAAAAGATAAAAGATCAGCTACAGTTGCCAGTGCAGTACTTGAAATTATAAAGGATGAGAGGAGAACACCTAAATCATTCTGGACGGATTCAGGAATGGAATTCAAGGGTCGAGAGTTTCAGGAGTTGACTTGGGAGTATGGTATAAGCTATTACAATACATTTTCCGTAAACAAAGCGGCTATAGTTGAAAGAGTCCAACGTACTATTAAGGAACGCATGCATAGGTATTTTACTAAAATGAACACTTTTAAATATATTGATATACTTGATGATCTTGCTTATTCTTATAACAGATCTTACCATAGAACTATAAAGACAACACCTTTAGAAATGACAAAAACTAGAGGTCATACATCGCATAGGGTCGAAAAAGAAAACAAAATAAAAGATAATTCAGGAATAAAGGTGAACGATTATGTAAGAGTATCACGGACCGAAGAAAGATTCAGAAAGGGTTATGAAGCCGGTTGGACTACGGAAGTTTTTAAAGTTCACAATATCCGGTCGCACCGTCGTGATAGTTTAAAGTTATATTATCTGGAGGATTTAAATGGCGAAAAGATAAAAGGGGGATTTTATAAACAAGAAATACAAAAAGTAAGGTTCAATCCTGCAACTCACGAATATAAAATTGAAAAAATATTAGCTACTAGAGGAAAAGGAAAAAATAAACAGGTACTTGTGAAATGGATGGGATATCCTGCTAAGTTTAATACTTATATAAAAGCAAGTGAAGTTAAGAATCATTAATCAGTTGATATTATAATCATGGAGAGGTTAGATCACTTTTATTTAACTCTACCATCTTCAGCCTCCCTGGATTTACATCCTGATAATAATCTCGCTGATTTCACAACTGAACTAGTTAACCATGTTTACCTTGAACGAACAGAGTATGAAGTGGGATTATGTGAAATGATATTAAATACAGACATAGAAAATTTACCACCCAATCTATTCTGGATGAAGGTGTACAGAAGTGTAGAATGTGTTGAAACTATATTACAAGTGGAAGGTACCCGTTTTCTGAAAAGGACTACAATTGCCAAAAAGGTGAATACGGCCACATTTGCTACAAAAGAATACTTCATTGAAGAATTTGCTCTGCGACGGTCTTATTTTATTTCGGTGCCTGCTATTTTCAGTCATTTAAACGACCTCTTTGATATGAGTATTATGTGTAAGGATTTGATATACAAAACTGATATGCGAACCAATGAAGATAAAGTAATAATATCTTTAAGATCAAAAGCAAGTGTAAACCTGCGAGACCGTGATACGTTTTTTCTCGAGCGATCACCATGGCAGAGAAAACATATTCGTAAAAGGTATGGCGAACTGGATATACTTCATGACATCCCTACTATGCTGAAGAGGGTAATACTATCTGTGGAGAATAACCCATGACTCCACATGAACAAAAAAATGACGCAGACCGAGTACTGCATTATACATGTACCCCCTCCGAGATGCTCAGCCGCCCTGGCCTAGCGTACGTTTATACAGATG
>JABUQX010086958.1:25000-27011 GCA_015478945.1 Trachelipus rathkii
CAATAAAAATGTAACGTATTTCAATGATTTGAGGTTAAATACATTAGTAAATACTGGATTTTCAAATGTAATTTAATTAATATTAACACAAATTAAAAAGAAATTGACATATATTTTTTTGTGCTTCACACCTATAGTCTTATAAAAATAAATAGCTTAGGCCGTGCTTAGGCTATTTATTTCAGTTTAAATTTGATGAATGTATACGTAAAGTTTGTAGAAACACCTTGACAATAATAAATTGATATTTGATATCATTTTATATATTTTTTATGTTTTGATCCGGGGTGGGGCCTTCGGACCCCCCCTCTTATCATCCCCCCCGTCCCCCGCAGAGCGGGGTGCCCCGCTCGCAAGCTCGCGGGTCCGGGGGGGAGTTTTTTTTTTTAATAAAATACCATCAAATTATAATAATCATCGAAATCAATAATAAAAATGAAAAGAACTTAGAAAATTAAATTCCTTAAATAATAATTAATAATAATAATAATATAATAATAATATAATAATAATATAATATAATAATAATAATAATAATAATAATAATAATAATAATAATAATAATAAAAATCTTTGTTAATTTCTTAAAAATTAAAAATGCAAATAACGCTAATAAATAATAGAAATTGCGGCAATAAAGAAAAGGCCCGAAATTCGTTGTTTTTCTTATCGAAAATTTCCCCCGTATAAACGGAGTCATCTTATAAATGTCCCTATATATATTATATTATATATTATTATATATATATATATATATATATATATATTATAATATATATATATATATATATATATATATATATTATTTTTAATAATAAATATATATATATATATATATATATATATATATATATTTAGTTACCACCACCGCTCACGGGCAGAGCCCTAATCTAGGAGGGGGTGTACCCAATTTTTAAGTCTGAGCAAGACGGAGTCAAGAAAGAACAGCCCACACTCACACGCCCGACCAGTGACGAACCTGGGTCTCTCGCGTAGTTGGGCGAGTGCTCTACCGCTGAACTACCGGACACTATGTGGTGTTTGATCCATTCCTTCTTGAACTATAGAAAGAAAATCTTCATATGAGCCTACTGCGCCGAATATCCATTCATCATATGATCTTATATGTCGCTTTATCTAAACTATAATGGTGATTAACTGGTGAAAACTTACCTCAAGATGATATGAAGTGGTATCTCCTCTAGTATTCTGGTTTGTATGATGGTGATGATGATTACGATAGTGTATGGCAATTAGATTTAACGGAAATGATTAAATATAGTTCTTATAATGATGGGTTTCAATACGTGCTTTTTACTATTGATGTATACTCTAGATACCTATGGTTGAAACCGTTAAAAGATAAAAGATCAGCTACAGTTGCCAGCGCAGTACTTGAAATTATAAAGGCTGAGAGGAGAACACCTAAATCATTCTGGACGGATTCAGGAATGGAATTCAAGGGGCGAGAGTTTCAGGAGTTGACTTGGGAGTATGGTATAAGCTATTACAATACATTTTCCGTAAACAAAGCGGCTATAGTTGAAAGAGTCCAACGTACTATTAAGGAACGCATGCATAGGTATTTTACTAAAATGAACACTTTTAAATATATTGATATACTTGATGATCTTGCTTATTCTTATAACAGATCTTACCATAGAACTATAAAGACAACACCTTTAGAAATGACAAAAACTAGAGGTCATACATCGCATAGGGTCGAAAAAGAAAACAAAATAAAAGATAATTCAGGAATAAAGGTGAACGATTATGTAAGAGTATCACGGACCGAAGAAAGATTCAGAAAGGGTTATGAAGCCGGTTGGACTACGGAAGTTTTTAAAGTTCACAATATCCGGTCGCACCGTCGTGATAGTTTAAAGTTATATTATCTGGAGGATTTAAATGGCGAAAAGATAAAAGGGGGATTTTATAAACAAGAAATACAAAAAGTAAGGTTCAATCCTGCAACTCACGAATATAAAATTGAAAAAATATTAGCTACTAG
>JABUQX010086959.1:0-10000 GCA_015478945.1 Trachelipus rathkii
GACTATTGTTTTATGAATGCCTCTTTGTTTAATCTTTTGTTAATTTGTTTTGAGTGTGATTAGTTTAGCTATAAATGTCTGAGGAGACGAATTAACTTTTTTTACAGCTATTTATGATTGTAGCCATCTAGATTTACTCTATTATAATTATTCTTTGAGAATGAATGGCTGGAAATAATGAATATATTGCATGTATTTTCTAAATATATACTAACACTATTTATTATTCATATATATTAAAATACTCTCATATATATTTCGTTTTATATATTTATATATAGTACTATATATTATATATTATATATATTATATAACTTATACTTATATGAGTATATATATCTATATACTTTATCTACTATATATACTATATTATATATATACTATATATATACTATCTCTATATATATCTATTATATAATAATTTATATATATATCTACTTTTCTATATATAGTATACTATATATAATATCTATATATATATATATATAATTATATACTCTATTCATATATATATATATATTACATCTATATATATAATTCTGATATATTCCTATTATTAACACTTTTACACAGTTAATTTTACCGTTCGTACTTTTACCTTCTATATATGTATAATATTATACAAATTTTTGAATGTAAAGTTATATAAAAGTCGCTATTAATGTTGTTTTATATATATGTGGGCAAATGCGTAGGTTCTTGACATGCCTGTAAATGTGTTATTGAGTATTTAGTATTTCTTGATTTCAAAGATTGAGAGCTATCTGAAATCTCGAAGTAATAGTGGATATTTCTATATTTATTGTAAGTTTTTTTATTTTTTTAACATGGCTAAGTTATTTTAACAAAACTTTTTTTGTTTATGTGAAAATTTTAACCTAACAAGTAATTGTATACACGAAATAATTCATACCATTTCTCAAACGTTTATCACTAGTTTTCCCTCTTTTGTATTTATTTTTTTTTTCTCAAGTGTCTTATTATTGTGAGGTAAACTGAAAAATCAAATGGAATACTACTAAAATTATTACTAAATTACGGAAAAAATTTTGATAATATAAAACACTAGTTTTTTTTAGATTCAATAGATTTGCGTCTTTTTATAGATCACTTTGGTTCAATATTATTAGTGTCTCAATTTATAAAAATAACTGAAGAAAGTGTATCATTAGTTGTTAGCTACTAAAAGGTTTATCCATATCTATATTTGTGTTACAAAAATTATGTTACATATTAAAACATAAAAATAAACCAATCAAATTCTTTCAAATTCAATTGTATTAAAATCTGTACTGACCTATAGCAAGTACGTTCTAAATATTTATATGATATATTATAATATTAATATATATATTATTGACTATTAATTAATATATATATATATATCTATATATATTTATTTAGTTATTATCTTATTATATACTATATATATATATATACTATTTATATATATATTGGGATGTATTGTAAATATTTTCTTATCCTATATAATATATTTTTTTATTTTAATTTTCAACCTGGAATTTAATTATTTTTTTATATATATATATACTTTAAATATTATATTATATATAATAGTATTATTTGAATATATTACGTTTTATAATATACATATATCAGGGTTTTTGTGGATATCTTATTTTTATTTTTTTTTAAATATAATATATTGACATAATATATTTTTTGTTGAGGTTATTTTTTTTGTATACTCTTTTATGATTACCTTTTACCCTTTTATTGTGATTTTTTTTGCAATCTACTTTCTTAGACACATCTTGTTATATTTCATAATTATGGATTTTTTTTTATTAATATTTAATAAATAAGTAATAATTATTAAATAATTAATAATAAGTTTGTTAAATATAATTGTTATTTTACATTAGTTATGTTTGTCCCATGGCTACTATATATTTGCTGTTATAATTCTCATCTCCACAGTATTCTTTCATCTTCTTTAAGAAAGAGACAGATACCCTAACAGGTACTTACCTTTTTTCAAATATATATATATATATATAAACATCATTCTTAATTAATAGGGCTCTTATTCCATGGATTTGGGATTAATTACGTGATCGTATGAAAATATGGGAAGTTAAGAGATGGTTTCTGCTAAAGTAAGACGTATATATAAAGACAATTCATAACTAAACATGTATCTTTTAGATATATAAAAATCACTTAAAAGTAACAGTTGATTTAAATAATGTTGCTTTTTCTGCAAAAACCCTATATATATATACAATGAAGCAGCCTGAAAAATCTTTAGATATTTCTTTTGTTCAAAGTCCCTTCTACCCGTGAGTGGTGATATTCTGTAAAAAAAAAACATATATATAAAATTAAAATTAATTTCAAAAGAATTCTTTAATACGTGTATGGACAACAAAAGTGGCATTGCCCGGCAACTTAGTGCCACAAGGTCCTCACTCGAGTTCGGAACCCCGAACTTCGTGTCAGCAGTCTAAACGCCTAGCTCTAGGCGGTACTTTTCCGCCATCTTTAGGGTCTCCGGCAATATTATTTTATAGCTTTAAATAAAATTGGTGAGATATTAATTTAGAAATTTTTATTTTGATGTATTTCGTTTTATTGCGTAATATTAATCATCCTCTTTATATTACGATGGTTACTGTTTATCTTATACTATATGTAAGCCACATAGCTTAAGTATTTTTGAAAGATCTTATCGGTCTTTTTCACAATTTGTACTTGGTTAGAGTATACTTTTTATATATAATATTTGCTATCCATTGAAATTTTTATGTAATTTTTTAAATTTTTGTTGCTCTTGAGATTATCTTTGGTATTTTTTTATATATTTTCTCATGTAATATGTATGATTTACTTATTTGATCTAGTCATACTATTACATTATTATGAGATTATATACTATATTAATTATTCATGTTCCCTTTATTCTATCTATTTATTACCTAACTTTTGCTCAGATTGAGATATATACAAGTTATATATATTTTTTATTATGTATTTTTAGATATTGTATTTTGGTCTTACAAACCTAGGCCAATGGCCAGAATCCAAGACGAACTTCCTTTTCTCGTCTCTCTCACTGCTTTTCGGAGAGGTAAATTTATGCGAATGCAAGAGACTAAGTACACTTATCTAATCATGAGTCCCTTATCTTAATATTATATATATATTCATATATATTATATATATTATCTTATATATATATATATTATTAGTTATTATATATATATTATTATATTCATCTCTATATTATATATATTATCATATATTCTTAATATATTTCTATATACTATTATATACTATTTATTTATATATATCTATATTTAATTATAGTTATTTTATTATGATCTTATTTATCATTATACATATTGCTTAATACTTATATCTATATTACTATTAATATATATCTTTATATTATATTATTATATATATATATATTAATTATATATCTATTACTAATTTATATATTTTATATATATATATATATATTTATATTATATTATATATATTATTATTTAATTTATCAAGCTCAATATGTGATAAAAGTCGAGTCTCTTGCCTCCTAATTTACCTCTCGCGAAGCGAGAGTTTCGAATCTTGTATTCTGCTTCAGTAATAATTTGATTGTGCAAAAATTTTTATGTCTTATAGTATGGAATGATTTTCGGCGAATATTTGATACAGTTGTACGCGGCATTATCTTGTGCATTACACTATCTCAATATCCACCACCATCATACGCTGAAAACAATTGCCACATAAGGCATTAAACGCGCAATCAATGGCCGATTTAGGGTATTAAATCCACCATTTCTCTGCTTTCGCTTGTGGCGTATGCATTGGATGTATATGTTCTCGCATTATCTGTGAATTCCGATTACCTACGTCACCTGCTGATCTGCAGCTAATTCTTCGTTATATAGTGAAGTGATGAGTTGAAGAAGGTCCTTCCTGCTACCCGGGTCTTTTGACTTGTAAAAGCTTATATAAGATTCTATGTTAAGCTCTTTATTTTTCCTTCTGGTTAACTTGGCTAGGACGATTCCATGTAATTACACAATTTGCGCTGAGAGTTCTTAGACGCTACATTTGTGGCTAGGTAACCTCGAACCTGTCGATAAAATTTTCGTGGGATATGCTGATTCGCCGTGAAAATAGACGCGCTTTGAACTATATATGTATTGTGACTATATATTATATTAATTATATATTATATATATGGTTTATGTTAGAGTGTATATGTTGCTTGTCTAGTAAACTGAAGCGGTGTTATTGTAGTTTATAGTGTGCTTTATATATTATATTATTATATATATATATTTTATTTATTATCTGCTTTGGTTTTAATGGGGTTATATTATTATATAATATAGCACAATGTTGTTGTGGTTGTGTGTGTGTGTGCTGTGGTGTGGTGAATTTACAGAGGTTGTGCTTAGCCTTTTCAGTGGTTGAGTTTCTTAATTACGGTTGATATTCCATGCTATAATATTATATTTTTCTTTTATATTTTTTCCATTTTTTCATTGTTGATGTACCTTTTTTTCCTCTTATGTGTGAATTAAAAGTCTTCTCTTTTTAGTATTTTGTAAGTTTTAAATACGAAGGGGACTCTTAAACTTTGTAAGCTAAAATGGTACGTAGCTTCAAATAATAAACTTATACTTTAACAAATAAATTAAAATAAATTAATTGAAATATTAATTACTGGAATACAATATAGAATTATTAAAAATATGCCACTAAATTCTAAATACTTCATGGAAGATTTTGGATGCATAAAATTTTTTAAAAAATCGAAAATGCATTACTATCCGATAGTGAAATATAAAATAATATAACAAAATATCTGAAGATATTTCATTCTTCTTCGTTCACCATCAATCATAATATTATTTATCATGAACGTTTTTATGTGATTTTAATGTTTTTGAATATACCGACTCTAAATAAATAAAAAATAATTTAACTAAAAAACTATAATGCATATATATATCTATATATTTACTATATATAGATATCTATAAAATATTTATTGTATTATGTATATATATATATATATATATATCAGTTTATTGATATATATATATCTTCCTTATCCTCCAAATTGAAAATTTTTTTATATGCTTTGCTTATATATATATATATATATGATACTATATATATATATCTATATCATATATATTATAATCATGAAGGATTTTCATTGACTCTCTCCTCCGCGGCGTAGCCGGTTATGTTCAAAGTAATTGTGGAGCAACTTCTACTAGGTAATTGGTCTTACTTTAGTATATTCCGACTACTAGAACTGCGTAACCCAGAACAGGCGTCGTCTGTCTGCCCTTGTGTGTCACTAACCGTCGCTCTACCTATTCGTACCGTTTGAGCATATAATACTATATATACTCATATATATGCCTATATATAGTTATATATATATATATATATTAGTATATATATATATATACGGTGTTTACGCTTATCTATTATTCCCTCAAGGATTTAAACTTATACTTTTAGCCTGCATTTACTTCATCTAGAGTATAAATTAATTATGTATTTGACTAATTTTTATATAGAAATATACATATTTCTTAATCTCTATATATTCTATAAATCGCGGTTACTCATATACCTTATCTTATAGTATACTATTACTTATATATCTACTATATTATATATATATATAATATACTATATATATATATATATCATATCTATATATAATAATATACTATATATATTATATAAAATATTATTTCTTTATTATATTATATATATATATATAGTCTGTTATATTAATATATTTACGGTTATATCAGTAGCCTTTCTGCTCCTTAAAATTTGGAGGAGTTCTTGTCATTTCTCTAGATATCATCAGCAACGGTCGCGACTGGGTCTGGAGTCTACAGTCTTTCGAGCACGTTGGGGTGAAATGAGTGATAAGTTGTTCTTTATTGAGTATTTGGCGGTGTACCTATAAAAAGCCGTGACAGTAGTTGTCATATACTCTGTTCCGATCCTCTATTTAGTCCCATTTCTGCAATCAATGGTAGCATTTTTCAGATTTTATCAAAACTTAATGTCTGTCCTCGTGGAGTTTTGGGGTGGATTACCGGGATCTCAAATTCTAGATAGTGAGGATTTTAAAATCTTTCTTTTGAGTATACAAATTTATGTTTGCTAGATTATTTTAGGTTTATGGGAATTTATGATGCGATTTTTTGGTCGATATCATTATTTTCTGTTCTCATTTAAAGTATGTTGATGAATATGTTTTGAGAGAGATGCTTTGTTAGGAGGAGTGGGATGATTCTTAAAAGTTCGCAGTAAGTAGAGGGCCTGTCAGGGAGAGAGGGTAGGGGATTATTTATCCTAGATGTAAATGATAGTGTATCCTCACTGGTTATTTTGTTTGGATTCATGTAGGTAATTGTGGCAGCAGTGGGTCGGGTTCGAAGAGCTTTAGCATAATAATTGTGTCATCTTATAATTATTTAAATGATCCCTGAATTTGCGGAGAAAATTTTGTTTCCTCATATAAATGTTGGATTGGGGTGGTTTTTAGCCAACACGTGATTAATAGAAGGACTGTATTTTGTATTCTTTGTATTTTGATTCTATTGGTAGATGAAATTTGAAGGTACCGAACTGTTGATCCATAGTTGATTGTAGTTTTTGATAATTGTTTGTATAGAGTTGTCAACGTGGTTGTTTCATTGATGAAACTGTTTTGAGGTAGAGAGTTCATACACATTTAATTAGGTTCATTCACACTTCACACCTCACAGTTTAAAAAAATGGCGGGCGTATGATCTCTCGACCTTGTGAAAGTAAAATTATCACACATGTATAAGTTTCCTAATTCTGATTTAAAAGTTTCTTCCGACGCCATAACATGTCTTACATTATTAGACTATGGCTAAGCACTTCGCCCATACCTTTTTCCTCTAATTCCATTTTAGACGCTGCCAAAGCTATTCATATTTCTCTAACTCCCTCTAAAAATGTAACTTCTGCTCTCTCTCTCTCTCTCTCTCTCTCTCTCTCTCTCTCTCTCTCTCTCTCTCTCTCTCTCTCTCTCTCTCTCATCTCTCTCTCTCTCTCTCTCTCTCTCTCTCTCTCTCTGAGCTTAACACTAGGAAGGCATTTGGTCTTGATGGTATTCTATATATATAATATTAGTGATGGACCGGATGTCAAAATAAGACTGTTTAAGGATGCGGATGCGGATGCGGATGCGGATCTTAAAGAGGATGAGGATGCGGATCTTATAGTAGATGAGGATGCGGATGTGGATGTGGATGCGGATGCGGATGTTTACTCTTTGAAGTTTGAATTAAAAAATATATATATTATATATATTATATATTATATATAGTATATATATATATAATATATATATATATATATAATAATAATATATATATATATATAAGCTATATATATTATATATATATATATATATATATAATATATATATATGGCCAAACTAAAGAAGTTACCGGCATCATATCTCGAAAACTAAGATAGGTACAAGAAACCTGATAACATATGGAATCAGCGTATGAAATTTGTATGGAAAATGAAAAAATTGAATAACTAAGGAGACATAACACAACCCTGTCTCACTCCGCTATTAATTCTAAACCAATCACCTTTGACATCATTTATTCTTACAACACTCCTCACTATCGTCATACATACATTTGATTCCATTCAGAAGCCTACCACCAACAACCATTTAATCACTAACACCTATATATATACTATATTATATATTATATATACTATATATATATATATATATATATAGTATATATATATTATATATATATATATATATATATATATATATATATATATATACTTATTACTATTAACCAATCACCTTTGACACCATTTATTCTTACACACCGCCTCACTATCGTCATACATACTTTTGATTCCATTCAGAAGCCTACCCAACCAACACCATATATTAGTAACACCCAACAACACACACCACACATATATATATATATACTATATATATACTATATATTATTATATATTATATTATATATAATATATATATTATTATATTATATATATATATATATAATATATATAATAAGAAATCGAAATCAAAATTACAATTACTCCCATAAACTCCCATGATAAGATGCAAATAATAATTTATTTTAAATGCATTTAATCAAATGTAGAAAACATCCTCAACATCCTCATTTTTTCAAAAGAGGATACGGATGCGGATGCGTAATGTGCCGTTAAGTGCGGATGCGGATGTCAATTTAAGTGTGCGGATGTTTCGCAAATGCGGATGCGGATGTCATGTCCATCACTAATATATATTATATATATAATATATTATAATATATATATATATATATTTATATTTATATATATATATATATATATATTATAATATATATATATATATATATATTAATATATTAATATATATATATATAGAACTTTTTTTTAAAGGAAGTTAACCGATATATCGAACGAACATGTTATCGATTTTTTTTCGATTATTTCAAGGCAATATAGAGCGACAAGGTTGCAATAAGTTTTTTTTGAATTTTTTTAAAGTAAAGGAAATACCCCAAGATTAAATCGCCAAGATGTCAAAGAGTCAGGGTCTCTCTGGCTCAGCGGGGGACGACGGGGGGGACCTTCGTCCCCACCCTCTTGTCCACCGTCGGCTCGAACGCCCCCTTAATAAATAAATTTAAAAAAAAATGAAAACAAAATTAAACATATAAAAATGGAAATCAAAACTACTTTTAGCAAAACTTTTAAATTATTTAATGATTTCCAACATTCATCCGTCAACAGTGTATGAATTAGACGATTAGGGTTCAAAGCGATATTTTCGATATGTAACATTTTTTATGTAACATCCTTTAAAAGGGAAAGTGCCCTATATATATATATATATATATAATATATATATATATATATAATACTTATATATTATATATATATATTATATATATATATTATATATATATATATATATATTATTTATATATATATAATATATACGTGTATATATATAATATATATATATTTATATATATATATATGATATATATATATATTATATACTATATATATATATATTAATATAATATATATATATATTATATATTATATATTGTATCATCAAAAAATAAAAAATTGACAAATGTTTTTCTGTAGTTTTTAAAACTTTAACGTTTCACACGAATTCGGAGGCCAGACTTAAGTACAGTTTAACTAACTCTTGTTTAAGTTTAAGTTGTTTATATATATTATAATATATATATAATATATATATAATATATATATTATATTATATATATATATATATATATATATAATTTATATATATATATATATATATCTATATATAATATATATATATAGGCACTTATCCTTTAACAGGAAGTATAACATAAAGAGTCATGAAATCGCAAATCAATGACGCAGAAATCCTAACTGGTGCACCCTATAGTGTTACGTGTTAGCTAAAACTCCAATAGAACGAGCGGAATAGTTGCCACATGTTGCTTTATTTTTATCGTGTTAATTTTTATATTTAATTTTTTGAAATTTTTTTTTTAATTATTTTTTTTAAGGGGCTCAAGCCGACGGTGGGAGACAGAGGGGGGGACGAAGTCCCCCTGTGTCGTCCCCGCTGAGGCGAGAGACTCCCTGACTCTTTCCATTTTTTTTGCGATTAATCTTGGGTATTCCTTCGTTAAAAAAAAAAAAAAAAAAACTTTTTGGCAACTTAACGCACTATTGCCTTTGAAAAAATCGAAAAAAAAATCGATTACATCGTTCGTCGATATATATCGGTTAACTACCCTTTAAGGAGAAGTTCCTATATATATATATAATATATATATAATAATATATATATTATAATATATATATATATATATATATAATATATATATCTATATATATATATATATATAATTATATATATGGTTAAGGATTGGATATG
>JABUQX010086959.1:15000-17500 GCA_015478945.1 Trachelipus rathkii
ATATATATATATACTATAATATATATATAATATATAATATATAATATACATATATTATTATATATAGATCATATAATATATATATATATATATAATATATATATATATATTATATAATATATATATATATACTAAATATATAATATATATATAGTAATATATTATATATATATAATATATATATACTATATATAGTCTTATATATTATATATTATATATATATATATATATATATCTATATATATATATATAAATATATATTTAGTTAGTATATATATATAATATTATATATATGAATATTATATTATATATATATAATATTATATATTATATATAATATATATATATATATCTATATATTATATATATATATATATATAATATATATATATATATATATATATATATATATATATATATATATATATATATATAATATATATAATAAGATAATAATATATATATATATATATATCACTATTATATAATATATATATATATATATGTAAGGAATACTTATTTGGATCATATTAGCGAAAGTGTAACGAATGGATTTATAGAAAGAAGATTAAAAGAGTGAATTAGAGATACAGTTTGGGGGAGAGGAGACAATCAGCGGTACAGAAGGGCAGGCAGTAACTTCGGAATCTGTTGTTTGCTTTAAGAATAGTGTTTGAGAAGAGCTGGGAATTTAATAAAACAGCATATATCAGCTTTCCTTGGACTAAGAAAGGCATTTGGACTCGTACCCAGAGCCAGACATTGGAGGATGTTGGGGGAAGTGTAACGGAGTGGGAGGAAAGACTGAGGAGAGCAAAATAAAAAGCTTGTAAGCGTTTGTGAGTGTAAAGTGAAAACTGGATGTAAAAATGAGAAATGGGTTTGAGGGGGGGAGAGAGTCAGACAGTGTAGTGTCCGTGTCTCCCCTGACTCTTTTTATACGCCTACTTAGAATATAGAATCAGAAAAGGTTAAAGAGGAATTTCCGTATCTGGATGGTGATTATAATGGTGTATGCGGATGATTTGGGCATGTTGCCGAGTTGGGAGGAGGGAGTATTGAGAGGACTTATGGAAAGTTTTGTCACATGAAATTCGAAGGAGATTGGTTTAGAGATGAATCAACGAAAAGACAGTGATCATCGAGAGTGGGTAGAGAGGAATAGAAAGAAAGTGAGATCGTTCATTGATAGATGAAAGATTGAAGAAATGTGGATCAGTTTTCTTTACTTGGGTAGCGTGTTTACAAAAGCAAAGGGAGGGATGTGTACTTTAAGTGGAGGCAAAGAATGGAAAAAAATACGGAAGAACAAATGAGAGTCGTTTAGATCCAATTATGAAGGATTCGGGTGATGGATATAAAGTGGAAGAAGATTTCATTAAGAATAAGCATACTGGTAACGCAGTGGCGTAACCTTCTTAAAGATTAATAATTGGGTAGGCAGTTATATATATATTATATATAATCAAATATATATATAATATATATATATATATATATATATATATAATATATATATTATAATTATATAATATATATATATATATATATATATTCATATATATAGTAGGTATTTTGTTCATTATATAATATATACTATATAGTATTAATATATATATTTATATATATATATATATATATATATATATATATATATATATAGTATATATATTATATATATATATATATATAAATTTATATATATAGTTATAATATATATACAGAACAATTATTGCCTTTTGGATGTTATGTGGAAATTAAAAATTTTGCCTTTACAAGATTTTTTAAAGAAAGGTTATGAGCGATTTTAAAAGAGTGTTGTTAACAGCTATTTATGCAAAATAAAATATAATACTGCTTTCATTATACACTATTGTTAATTATTTTTAATTAATATAAAGATTTAGATATTCACTTAAGCAGGTGGCTAAATTAAAGATTTTTATTTTAATAACAAACCAATTAACAAAATGCAGAAGGATTTTCGAAACTAAAAAAACTGTTGTTGCTATGCTTTTGACACGTAAGAGAAAAACTTTATGCGTATAATATATATATATATAATAATATATATTATAATATTAATATAGTATATATATATTATATATAATCTTATATATATATTATATATATATTATATATATATATATAATATATATATATATCTATATATAATGAGAAGAGAGAGAGAGTAGATGAGAGAAGAGAAAGAGAGAGAGATGAAGGAGAGAGAGAGAGGAGAGAGAGAGATTCACAAATTCTTTTTTTTCAAATATTTATTCGTGGGCGATTATCACTGGGTGAGACAAAATTTTCGTACCGCCGCACGAATTTTTCGCTATTTTTTTTTTTCGCTCGTGAACCACGATCAGCAAGGTATGACGCTTGGCCTAGTCCTATATATTATTAATACTGAAATTGAAGATACTATGTTACGCCGATCCATAGCTTGGAATATTTTCTCGTTAAGACCCGAGTAGGAGGAAAATTTTCGAAATGA
>JABUQX010086959.1:22500-25000 GCA_015478945.1 Trachelipus rathkii
ATATATATATATGAGTATATATATATATATTATATGTTATTATTATTATTATTTAGTATAGTATATATATATACATATATATTACTATATATATATATAATATATATTATATACATATATATGTTATTATTATATACATATTATAAGAGTAAATATATTGTACATATATAAAGTATATATTATTATTACATATATATATATATGCTATATATTATTACATAACGTGTGTATGCAGTCAGCTGTTGTAATTGGGTGTAGCATAAATATAAAGGAAGTTCCTACTTAACCATATCTATAGCCTATAATTATCGAAAAAAAAAAAAAAAAAGAAATAGAAGTAAGTGAAACAAAGTTTTTGAACAAAGATAGCAAATAAAAACCAGAAAACAATCTAACCAAAATAAGGTTAAAATTTTGTTTGTTTCATATATATATATATATATATATATAAATATATATATATATATATATATATATATATATACTATATATATATATATATATATATATATATATATATATATATATATATATATGTATATATTACTGCATATTATATTATTATATTGTTATATATATATATATATATATACATATTATTAGTTATTATTATTATTATATTATTATTATATTAATATATATTATTATTATATGTATGTATATTATTATTATATTATATATATATATATATATTGTTGCTGACTGTCACATAGGCTATATATTATGTTATTATTATATTAAAGGTTGGTTGGTTGGTTGGTTGGCTATATTACATATATATATATATTATACATATTATATATATATATACATATATATATATATATATATATATATATATATATATATATATATATATATATATATATATATATATATTATATATATATATTATATATATTACATAACAAAGATAGTGAGATATATATATATAGTATATATATATATATATATATATATATATATATTTATATAATATTTCAAGGGCTATTAAACTAATCAAAGTAATTGAATAATTGCTTCGTATTTAATTAGTCAATCAATGTTAATTAGCAAGAATAATGGACCGGAGGAATTCGAAGAGTCAATTATAGAATGATTAAAATAATTAACAGAATAAGAGGGAGAGTTGCTATCCAATAGACTTAACAGAATGGAAAGTGGCTATGATTTATTAATATACGATATTAATAATATAATATTACTCATATTTATTACTATTATATTTTATTATTATCATTGTGATCCTGGTATTTTTATATTAACAAGACTACCATAATTCTGTTCATCTATTCAAAATATATTTAAAAAAATATATATATTGGTCAATTTGTTTATTTTACATTGGAAAAAAATTCTAAAATCAGTTTTGAGAGACAAAAATGAAAATATGGGGCTATAGAAAATAAAATATGGAAATTACAGAAAATGTATGTAGGAGAGACAACAGACTTAAATAGACGAAAATATCAACATTTTTATAGTCTTAGGATAGATGACCAGAATACGACTCTCTTACTAAATCATTGTGTAAAAGTACTATAAAAGTACTAAAGTATGTTGCTGACAAAGCTGAATTTTGTTTTACCTACATTTTGGGCTCATTACTGTATTTTAGCTCAATTTTGTATCGAGGTTAATATTGTATTAGAATATTCTCTGTAAATTAATAAAGCAATATTTGCATTTGAAACCGTTTCTTCTAATAATTATGTATGATTCAAAGGAAAGCAGCGTTGAAAGTGGAAATCAAGTTGAATACATTTGCAATCTTTAATTAAAATAAATTTCGATGAGAAATTCAATATAATTAATTTCAAAAGATTTTCATTTCAAGAAATTAAATACTTAAAAATAAGAACTTTAATTATATTTAAATTTATATGATGATAAAGATTGATTTACAATAATGGACGCTATGGATGCGGAGATTGACATCAAAGGGCACATTCCAAGTTATCTAATCAAATAATTAAGATGTAAGATAGCCTCTTAAATATTTCTTGAGCTTAACGATAGTGTAAATCCCGTTTCCCTTCAAATTGTCAAATAGTAAGAAATAGTTTTAATAAAATATTCAATCCTATTATTTAAATAAATCAGGTTGTTGATGAAGCAATGAAAAAATAATTGGCGAAAATGGCATTCGAATTTGCACATCGAAAGCCTTAAAAAGTAATTTTTCTTTTCATCGGTTTCATAAAACCAGACAATATCAATTCAGTCAAACCTGCGTATTGAATTTCGAAAACACATCATTCTTAATAATAATTAATACCTAGAAATTATATTTTTAATACATTAAAAAAAAAAAAAAAAAAAAAATGGCGGTATGGAATCTCGAATAACAATATATTTTAATAAGTAAATGATATTTAAAATAATGACATGCAACGACTCCAAAGACCGAAATCCGTTATTAATGTTTGTTATATTTATATTAAAGGATTAAGATCATTATTGAACTCATGTGTTTGAATATTTTATTTCGTTTTAATTA
>JABUQX010086959.1:32500-45266 GCA_015478945.1 Trachelipus rathkii
CTTCAAAAATGACTGAAATATTCAAAAGAAATATGGAAAAAATGTATGAAATAAAGCATATTCATTCTAGTTTCATACGTAAATACATATGTAAGCAAATACAAACAATACGAATGAAGGGCATTATATTATTCTGCTGATGGTTATTCATATTGAAATTGTATATTGTGTCCTTTTATTAATTAAATGATAAGTCGCAGAAAATTAGAGTTTGTTATGGATATTACTATATCATTGTTAATAATAATGAAATAAATATTATCTGGAAAGCTGTTATAAAAATGGTTAAGAAATTGTGATAAATTGTTATTGGAAATCAGTTTTTTCATTTATTTATTTCTAATATTATAGTTTTCTCATACAATAAATGCAAGAACATTTCAATTAATAAGTAAGAATTAATAATTAAATCACATAATTATAATGATATTAATGTTTTTTTTTCTTTTTCTTTTCTAAGGTGTTTGGTCCAAAACTGTTATCGAAGTGTGATGAAGTTAGCCGTTACTTTAGCGTTGTCTCTCCGGAAGGGATTTGCTTATCCTACGACGCAATTTCGACACACCTCAGCACGCCTTTCATTCTCGCCTTCAAATGTGATCAAGGGTCAAGAGTAAACGTTCAGGTGATTCTTATTAATTATTTATTGCTTTTATAGTAGAAAACACAATCAGTATTTCCATAATTAGAAAACTCAATAATGTTTCCATTATTAAAAAGACATAATCATTGTTTCTATTATTAGAAGACATAAAAAATGTTTCCATAATTAGAAGACAAAATCAGTGTGTTTATTTTTAGAACACACCATTGTGTTTCCATTATTAAAAGACATAATCAGTAGCATGAAGAGCGAGATCGACAGCAGAAATGTTGCAAGCGGATGTTGCAAAGCAACTTGTGTAACATTTTGCAAAATCGGTTTTTAAGGCTTGACGTGAAAAGGATGGGATTTTCAAGGCTGGCGAGACCGATTTTGAAGTCTGGAAGACCGTTTTCTGAGGCTCTGGAAATCCAAGTCATGTCGGCAGTTGATATGGAAATTTTTATCACTTCGTTAGATTCTAACACTTGATGTGTCAAAGTATAGGTTTTTAAGGTCGGTGAGACAGTTTATGAGGCTTGGTAGACGACCTTTTTCTGAGTTTTTTTTTCTAGCTTGAACTTGGTGTTTAACCCACCAAAAGGGGTTTTTGATTCTTAGAAGGAAATAAATGATCGGTAGACCATTTACGATGAATCAAATTGATTTATCGTGGTTTTTTTTATCCCCAAATCGACATTTAAATCGTCTTTACAAGTGCTCTGGTGAATTTATTACATTGCAAAACACATTATAAGTAAAATATTTATAATATTTAACATTCGTTTGATATAATCGTTGTGATAGGAACCACAAATCGTAGCATTAGGAATAAGTCTTATCAGCCACACTTTACCCCTCCTTTTAGGGGTTCTAATTATCGTATCCACATCAAACTTGCTGCTCCAATGACTTGTGCGAGAGTTGAAATCTTCAAATATGCACTAATAGGTCATACAAGGTGTCTTTCTCTGCTAATGAACCCATAAAATCCAATTTTGAGGGTTTAAGAAGGAGGGTATTTGAGGAACAACAGGAAGGAGTTTTAGACGAAAAAAGAAGTGCATGAAATGCATGAGAAGAAGACGGAGGAATTATGAAGAAGGAATAAGAAGATGTCGAAAACTAAGAAAGCTAATATGCTGAGCAATGAGCCGGTGCCGGTGCCGGTGCCGATGCCGGAGCAGGTGTGGGTACTGTGCTGAGTTGGCGTACATTTGCTTAATAATAAAATATTGACAATGTATATGTTTCCGGACCTTGATATAACTTGAATTTGATAGATTCAAATTTTCACGGGTAACCTGTGTACCCGCTGTGGGACTCTTAGAAGAAATAGGTGACACAAGCACAAAGTGAAAAAGAGAAGAAGATTAAGGAAACAGGATGATAAAGGATGATAAACGATGAATCCAGAGGAATCAGAAGCTTTAAGGTCCCCACACGATGTGAGCGGCAAAAATAGCGAAAACCCTAAAAAAAGGGAAAGTAATTCACCAATTAAAATGAAATTAAATTAAAAGAAAAAAAAGTGATAATAATAATAATATGTAAATTATAAATTTCTAATAAAAAAAATAATTACAAAAGAAAAAAATAATAGACAAACCAAATCAAAATATGATAAATGCATAAATAGATATATGAAATTCAGCACAAAGGAAGCTATTAATATAAATATAAAAAATAAGAGAGGCTACATTAATACATAAATAACAATGCGCCGTAAAAAAAATCTAAACCAACCTTTCTTAATACACTGTATACCTTAGTTTTTCCTAACCTAGCAGGACTAAGCATTTTCTAATGTAACCAGAACTAACCTGGTTCAGCCTACTATCTTGGCTCATATAACTTATTAATTACAGCGATCTCTCTTCTCTCTCCTCTCTCTCTACTCTCTCTCTCTCCTCTTCTCTCTCTCTCTACCTCTCTCTCTCTCTCTCTCTCTCTCTCTTTCTCTCTCTCTCTCTCGGCACACCGTGTAACACAACTTACTTTCTTATCTTCTCTAACAGAATATTTGTTTCAAAAATACATCTAAACTAACGTCACCGGATGCTGCTTACATGTGCACGTTTTTTACTGTGCCATGACTGCTTCGGCTCTAACATGTGCAGGCTTTTATTTCTACAAGTAACTCGTTTTACATATTATCTTATCACCTACAACCAATTCATTATAGTGTCCATTTTATTTCATAAAATCTGTTTTTAAACGAAACATGTTCACTCACCAAAGGTTACATCACAACTGGGCCCTTATTACTATGCGTCACAATGAATGATGTCACTGCACTACAAGGTGCTGATTGGTCCATTACGTCCAATCACAGGATACAGATGACAAATAAACATCTGATAATGATATATATATATATATATATATATATATATACTATATATATATATATAAAATAAAAACAAATAATATATATATATATAATATATAAATCCATAAATATATATATAATATATAATATTTAATACATATAATATATTATATATATATATATATAAGAATATATAGATAATAAAATATATTATAAAAAATAAAAAAAAATAAAATAATAAATATATAACTATTAATATTGTAATAAAAACAATATAAAAAAATAAATAATCCTATAATTTATATATAATATTATAATTATATATAATTATAAAATTAAAAAAAATAACCTATATATAAAAAAATATATATATAATATACAATTAATAATAATATATATATATATAACATTATATAAATAAATAAAAAATATAATATTATATAATATATATAAATAATATTATATATACATAATAATATAAAGTCCATGATATTTCAGTTTCTTGTTATGTGTCACGGTACAAAAACGGTTATCAACGATTTACATTTATATTTTGTTTAAAGTTTTATTTATTTATTTTAGGTTTTATTTTGGCTGTCAAGTTTTTATTTGTTTTATGTTTTATTTATTACATTTATATTTTGTTAAAAGTTTTATTTACTTATTGTATGTTTTATTTTTTGTTATGTTTTTATTATTCTATGTTTTACTTTTACATTTATATTTTGTTTAAAGTTGCATTTATTCATTTTATGTTTTATTTCGATTGCTAAGTTTTTATTATTTTATAAATTTTATTTTGGTTGTTAAGGTTTTATCTATTTTATAAATTTTATTTACATTTATATTTTGTTTAATGCTTTTATTATTTTTAAAATATTATTCTACATTTATAGTTTTATTTTTAATTATTTATTTTTATTTTAAAACTTTTTAATTTTTAAAATTTTATTTATTTATTTTGTTTTTATTTTAAAACTTTTTATTTTTAAAATTATATTGATTAGTTCTTAAAATTTATTTTTCAACTTTTTATTTATAAAATTTTATATACATTAAAAATTTTCTAAAACATTTCATGTTTATACTGAAAAATATTTAATTTTATTAAAAATATGTACCTTATTGACCTTAAACCAATAAAGCAGTAGCTCAAACACTATACCCATTCCCCTCCAAACATGCCTTGCTCTACTGCCTTACTGATTAGCGTCATATTTGAGCATGTATTTTGTAAAACATAAAATAAAAATATATTCATGGTATAAATAATTAGAACTCGCTAAAAGGAGGTGGATAAAGTGTGGCATATAAGACTTATTCCTAACCCTCCGATTTATAGCTCCTACTACAATGATTATATCGAATGAATGTTAAATAATACTAATGAATTTATTTCCAATGTGCTTTTCAATGTAACGAGTCAACCAGAGCACGTAGAAAGACGATTTAAATATCGATTTGGGGATAACAGACAACGTAAATCGATTGGAATCATCAAAATGGTCTACCGATAATTTATTTCCTTTTTACAAAGCAAGTGTCAAAATCTAACGAAGTTATGGAAATTTCCATATCAACTGCCGACATGACTTGGATTTCCTTCCTTTCCGAAGTTCCAGGGACTCCTAAAAGGGTATTCCAGACCTCAAGAATGGTTTCGCCGGTCTTGAAATCCCATCCTTGTCATATCAAGCTTGAAAAACGGATATAGCCAAATGTTGCACATGTTGCTTTGCAACATCCGCTTGCAACATTTCTGCTATCGATCTCGGTCCCTATACTACTAAAATCATTGTTTCCATTATTAACAAAAATAATCAGTGTTTCCATTTTTAGAAAACACAATCATTATTTCCATTATTAGAAGACTTAATCAGTATTAATAGAACTAATTATTGCTTCCATTATTATTAGAAGACATACATTTATTAGTATTTTCATTGTTAGAAGACCCAATCAATGTTTTCGTTAATAGAACACATAACCAACATTTCCATCACTAGAAGACACAATCAGTGTTTCTATTATTAGGAGCCACAATCTTTGTATCAATTAATAGAAGGCATAAACAATGTTTTCTTTGCTTAAGTTATTATGTTTGTAAAAAGCCAGAAAATCTAAATTTGTTTTAATATTGTAATCATGTTTAAAGATTCGGTTTCAGATAAATAAAAAATTTGGGCCCCCTTGGTTAATTTAGGGCAAGGTTTTTGAGGTATCTCCTTTGCACAAACCTGTGAAAAATTTTTTACAATTGAATGATTAGTGATAAAAGCGTATCAAAAGCTTATTATATTTTGTTATATGTGTAAAGGCTAAGAACAAAAGTTAAATTTGTATTCATGGGTTAAGAATCGGTTTCAAGATAATTATTTGGGCTCCAAGATAATTTATTTAGGCAGGTGTTTGAAGGTATCTCCTGTTTGCAAAACCGTGAAAAAAATTTGTACCAAATTTGATGTAGTATAAAGGCGTAGGTCAATCTTATTTTATATTTGTTATATTGTGTAAATAGCAAGGAAATCTAAATTGTTTTTAAAATTGTATTCTGTTTTAAATCGGTTTTAGATAATTAATTTTGGGGCATCCTTTAGGTAATTTTAGGGCAGGTGTTTGAGGGTAATCTCCGTTTGCACAAACCATGAAAATTTTACCAATTTGATTGTAAGTGATAAAAAGGCGTAGTTCAAGGGGCTTATTTATATTGTTATATGGTTGTAATAGCAAGGAAATTCTAAATTTGGTTTTTATGTTATTCATGTTAAAAATGGTTTCAAGAATAATAAATTTTTGGGCTCCTAGGTAATTAATTAGGTATTTCCTTTGCACAACCGTTAAAAAAAGTTATAATTTGATGTAGTGATAAAAAGGGGTAGGTTGAAGCTTATTTATTTGTATAATGTGTAAATAATTCAAAAGGGGAAATCTAAATTTGGTTTTAATATTAATATTACATGTTATATCAGTTTCAGGATAATAATTTGGGTTCCTAGGTAATTTAGGGGCAGGGTGTTTTGAGGGTATCCTCCACTGAAGAAAATGATACAAAACAAATTTGATAGTAGTTTTGAACATGAGTAGTCGGGCTTATTTATATTGTTATATTGGTAAATAGCAAGGAAATCTAAATTGTAATATGTATTCATGTTAGATAGGTTTAGATATATATTTGGGCGTCCTTTTTGGGTAATTAAGGGGCAGGTGTTTGAGGGTAATCTCCTTTGCACAAACCGTGAAAATTTTACCCAATTGAAGTGACTTAAGGCGTAGTCAAAAAAACTATTTATTGTTTATGGTGTAATAGCAAAGAAATCTAAATTTGGTTTTAATATGTATTCATGTTTAGATTCGTTTTAAGAATTAAAATTTGGGCTCTAGGTTAAAAGGCCAGGTGTTTGAGGTATTTCCTTTGCACAACCGTGAAAAAAAATTAACAATTTTGATTGTAGGAATAAAGCGTAGTCAAGCTTAATTTTATTGTTTTATGTGTAATAAGCAAGGAAACTTAAAAAATTTAAAATAATTAATTTTTTTTTAATATGTATTCATGTTAAAGATTCGGTTTCAAGATAATAAATTGGGGGCCCTTGGTAATTTAGGGCAAGGTGTTTGAAGGTATCTCCTTTGCACAACCGTGAAAATTTTACAATTTGGATGTAGTGATTAAGCGTAGTCAACTTTATTTTATATGTTTATAATGTTGTTAATTAGCAAGGAAAATCTTAAATTGTTTTAATATAGATTCATGTTAGATCGGGTTTTCAGATAATAAATTTGGGCTCCCTAGGTAATTAAGGGCAGGTGTTTGGTATCTTCCTTTGCACAACCGTGGAAAAAATTTACAAATTTGATGTAGTGATAAAAGCGTAGTTCAAAAACTTTATTTATATTGGTTATATGGGTAATAGCAAGGAATCTAATTTTGTTTTAATAAATCATGTTAGATCGGTTTCAGATAATTAATTTTGGCTTCTAGGGTAATTTAGGGCAGGGTGTCTTGGCAGGTTTACTCGCTGCACATAACCGTGAAAAATTACAATTTGATTGTAGTATAAAACGGTAGGTCAAGGGCTTATTATATTAGGATGTTAATAGCAAGGAAATCTAATTTGGTTTTAATATGTATTCAAACGGTTTCAGATAATAAATTTTGGTCCTAGGTAATTTAGGCAGGTTTGAGGTACAACTTTGCACAAAAACCGTGAAAAATTTACATTTAGATGTAGTGATAAAGCGAGAAAAATAAAAGTACCAGCTTATTTATATTTTATATGTGTTAAAATAGCAAGGGAAAATTCTAAATTTTTTAATATGATATTTCAGTTTAGGATTCGGTTTCAGATAATAATTTTGGGGTCCTAGCTAATTTAGGCAGGTTTTTGAGTATCCCTTTGCAACAACGTGGAAAATTTACAATTTGATGTAGTTGTTAAAAGGCGTAGTCAAGCTTATTTATATTTGTTATATGTGTTAAAAAAAAGCAAAGAAAAAGGAAATCTAATTTGTTTAATATGTATTCATTGTTAGACGGTTTCAGATAATAAATTTGGGGTTCCTAGGTAATTTTAGGGGGCAAGGTTGTTTGAGGCTATCTTCCTTTGCACAACCGTGAAAAATTTACAATTGATGTAGTGATAAAACGGAAGCGTAGTCAAGCTATTTTATATTGTTATATGATCAAATAGTAGCAAGAAATCAAAAATGGTAATTCATGTTAGATCGGTTTCAGATAATAATATGGGCTTCTAGGTAATTTAATTTAGGCAGGTTTTGGAGGTATCTCATTTGCACAAACGTGAAAAATTACAATTTGATGGTAGTAGCATACCCGTAGTTCCAAAACTTATTTTTTTTGTTATATATGTAAAAGCAAGGAAAACTAAATTTGTTTAAATATTGTATTTCATGTTAGACTATTTCAGATTAATATAGGGCCCAGGAATTTTAAGGCAGGTGTTTGGGTATCCTCCTTTGCACAAACCGTTTGAAAAAATATACAAATTGATTAGTGATAAAAAGCGTAGTCAAGCTATTTATATTGTTTAATAACAAGGAAATCTAAATTTTGGTTTTTAATATGTATTCCAATGGTTAGAATCGGTTTCAAAGATAAATAATTTGGGCTTCCCTAGGGTTCAATTACAGTGAGGATTCTTTGCATAAACTGTGAAAAAAAAATTACAATTTGGATGTTAGTGTATAAAAGGGATTTTTTAGATTAATTTACACGACTATATGTGAACCAAGCAAAGAAATCTATATAACGAGATTTGTTTTAATAATGTATTTTTCATGTTAGATCGGTTTTCAGATAATTAATTTGGGCTCCTAAGGTAATTTAGGCATCCTTGTTTGAGGGGTCACCTCCCCGCTCTGGGCTTTTGTTAAATGTTACAATTTTAATGTAGTTGATTAAAAGGGCGTAGGTCAAAGCTTATTTAATAATTGTTTATATGTGTAATAGCAAAGAAAATTATCAAATTTGTTTTAATATGTATTCAGTTTAGATCTGAGGTTTTTCAGATAATTAATTTTGGCTCCTAGGGTTAATTTAGGCAGAGTGTTGAGACTCTATTGCACAACAAATGAAAAATTTTACAATTTGATTACCAGGTGATAAAAGGCGTAGTCAATTGTTAATATATTTAGTACATCATCATAATGTGTAAATAGCAGGAAAAATCTAATTTGTTTTTAATAGAATTTTTCATGGTTAGATCGAAGTTTCAAAAGATAATTAAATTTTGGCTCCTAGGGTAATTTAAGGCAGGTTTGAGGGTACTTCCTTTGCACAAACGTTGAAAAAATTTACAAAATTTGATGTAGTTGATAAGCGGTAGTCAAGCTTTATTTATATTTGTTAATATTGTGTAATAGCAAGGAAATCTCAATTTTGTTTTTATGTATTTTTTCATTGTTTAAATCTGTTTCAGATTAATAATTTTGGCTCCTAGGAATTTAGGCATATCTCTATTGTACAACCATGAAAAATTTACAATTTGATGTAGTGTAAAAGCGTAGTCAAGCTTCATTCTATATCTTGTTTATATGTGTGTTTCACTAAGGAAATCTAAAATTGTTTAAATATGTATTCATTTAGATCGGTTTCAGATAATAATTTGGGTCCTAGGTAATTAAGGCAGGTTTTTGAGGTAATCTGCTTTGCAACAACCGTGAAAGAAAAATTAACAAATTTGATGTAGTGATAAAGGCTAGTCTATTTTTATTTATATTGTAGTAATTGTCATGAAATAGCAAAAGAAATCTAAAATTTGTTTTTTAATATTGTTAGTTCATTTAGATGTGGTTTCAGGATTAATAATTTGGGTTCCTAAGGTAATTTTAGGGCAGTGGTTTGGAAGGTAATCTCCTTTTGCCCACAACTGTGGAAAAATTTACAAATTTGATGTAGTTGATAAAAAAGCGTAAGTCAAGGGGGGCTTATTTATATTGTTATTATGGTAATAGGAGAGGGAAAATCTAAATTTGTATTTAAATATGTATTCCAATTGTATAGGAATCGGTTTCAGATGATAATAAATTTTGGGCTCCTAGGTAATTTTTACAGGGCAGGGTTTGAGGTATCTCCTTTGCACCAAAACGTGAAAAAAATTTACAATTTGATTGTAGGTGATAAAAGGCGTAGTTCAAGCTTATTTAATAGTTGTTATATGTTGGTTAATTAGCAAGGAAATCTAAAAAATTTGTTTTAAAATATTATTCATGGTAGGATTTCGGTTTAAAGGATAATAATTTGGGGGCCTTCCTAGCGTCTTAAGGGCCAGTGTATTGGAGGTAATCTTATCTGCAGAAACATTTAGAATCTTTCCTGTTTTATCTAGTTATAATGCGTTAGTTCAAGGCTTATGTTTACTAATTTTATATTGTTAATGTTGTTAATAGCAAGGGGAAATCTAAAATTTGTTTTAATATTTATTTTTCCATGTTAAGATTCGGGATTCAGAATAATTATTTGTGGCTCCTTAGGTAATTTTAGGGGCAGGTGTTTGAGGTACCCTTTCCTTTCACAACCGTGAAAAAATGACAATTTGATGTAATTGATAAAGGGCGTAATAAGTCAAGGCTTATTTATTATTGTTATATGTGGTAATTAGCAAGGAAATTCTCAATTTGTTTTTAATATGTATTCATTTGGGTTTTAAATTGTGCTTTTTCAGATTAATTAATTTTTGGCTCCCTAGGGTAAATTTAGGCAGGTTGTCTTTGAGTATTCTCATTTGCACAAAACATGAAAAATTTACAATTTGAGATGTATGGATAAAGCGTAGTCAAGCTTTTTCTTTATTGTTATAATGTGTAATAGCAAGAAAATCTAAAATTGTTTTAATATTTATTCATGTTAGATCGGTTTTCAGATAATAATTTTTGGGCTCTAGGTAATTTAGGCAGGTGTTTGAGGATTCTCCTTTGACACAACCTTTAAAAAAATTTACCCAATTTTGGATGCGTTATGATCAAGGCGTAGTCAAGCTTATTTATATTGTGTATAAAAATTACATTTCTAAAAGGAAATCTAAATAGTTTTTAATATGTATTCATGTTAGGATGGTTTCAGATAATAATTAATTTGGGGCTTTCCTAGGTAATTTTAGGGGGGGGGGGGGGGCCCCCCCCCCCCCCCCCCCCCCCCCCCCCAGGGGGGTGTTTTGGAAGCGCCTCCTTGGCACAGCCTGCAATATTTATGATTTGATTGTCATAAAACGCAGCGCGTAGTCAGGCTTATTTAAATTTGGCTTCTAAGTGTAGAGAGCAAAGAAAGCCGCATAATTGATTCATACCCGAAGTATTTCATGTTAGGATCGGTTTCAGATAAATAAATTTGGGTCTACCTAAGGTCAATTAGGGGCAGGTGGGTTTGAGGTACTTTCCTTTGGGGCAATAAACCGTGGAAAAATTTACAATTTGATGTAGTGTTAAAAGCTTTTAGGTTCAAGGCTATTTCTATATTTGTTATATGGGTGTAATAGGGCAAAGGAAATCTAAAATTTGTTTTAATAATGTATTTCTTGTATAGATCGGTTTCAAGATAATAATTTTGCTTCCATAGTAATTATGGGCAGGGTGTTTGAGTCATCTTCCTTTTGCACAAACCGTGGAAAATTTACAATTTTAATTTTGATAAAGCGGTAAGTCAAAGCTTAATTTTAATTTGTTATAATGGGTGTAATAGCAAGGGAAATCTAAGATTTGTTTTATATGAAATTTCATGTTAAAGAATCGGGTTCAGATAATTAATTTTTGGGGGCTCCCTTGGTAATTTTAGGGGGCAGGTGTTTGAGGTATCCTCCTTGAAGATAAGGAAAAAAAATTTACAAATTTGATGTAGTGATTAGCGTAGTCAAACTTATTTATATTGTTAATATATTGAATAGCAAGGAAATCTAAATTTGTTTAATATGTTTTCATGTTATAGATCGGTTTCAGATAAATAATTTGGGCTCCTAGGTAATTTAGGCGAGGTGTTTGAGGTATTTTTCTTTACATCTAAAGTTGAAAAATTTACAATTGACTGTAGTGATAAAAAGCTTGTCAAGCTTAATTTATTTATATGTTATATGGGTGTAATAGCAAAGGAAATCTAAATTTGGTTTAATAATTAATTTTGTATTTTAGTTATATCGGTTTCAGGATAATAATTTGGGCTCCTTAGTAGTAATTTAGGCAGGGTGTTTGAGGTAATTCCTTCCTGTTGCCAAACAACTGGAAAAATTTACAAATCTTGATTGTAGTTTTATAAAAAAGCGTAAGTCAAGCGTTATTATATTTGTTTATATTGTGTAATAGCAAGGAAATTCTTAAATTTCGTTTTATAATGTATTAGGTCAATTTTTTTTCGTTTTCAGGATAAATAATTTGGGCTCCCTAGGGTAATTTAGGCAGGTGTTTTTTGAGGATAATTTTCCCTTTTTCTTTTAAGTCAAATGTTACAAATTTGAATTGTACGAAAAAGCGTAAGTCAAGCTTATTTATATTGTTTATATGTGTAATAGCAAGGGAAAATCTAAAATTTTGTTTTTAAATATGTTATTAATTTTTAAAGGTTTTTCAGATAATAATTTTATGGCTCCTAGGTAATTTAGGCTGGGGTTGTTTGAGGTACTTTATTTGGGCACAAACCATGAAATTTACAATTTGATACATGATTAAAGCGTAAGTCAAGGCTTATTTATATTGTTTATATGTGTGAAATAGCAAGGAAATCTAAAATTTGGTTTAAATTGTATTCATGGTTAGGATCGGTTTCCCAGGATATTTTAATTTGGGGTTCCTAGGTTTAATTTAGGAAGGGTGTTTTTGGAAGGTATCTTCCTTTTGCCAAAAAACCTGAAACATGTACAAATTTGATGTAGTGGTGATAAAGCGTAGCAATGGCTTATTTATATTGTTATATGTTGTAATAAGCAAAGGAAATCTTAAATTTAGTTTTATTATGTATTTTCATGTTAAAGATCGGTTTCAGTAATATTTGGCTCCTAGGTCATTTTAAGGCAGTGGTTTGAAGGTATTTCCTTGCACAAACCGTGAAAAAATTTACATTTGGGAATGTAGTGATAAAAGGCTTAAGTTCAAGCTTATTTATATGTTATATGTTGTAAATTAGCAAGGAAATCTAAATTTGTTTTAAAATATGTATTCATGTTAGGATCAGGTATTCAGATATAAGTTTGGCTCCTACGGTTAATTTTGGCAGTTGTTGCGAGGTATCTCCTTTGCACAAGCGTGAAAAATTTACAATTTGAGTTAGTGATAAAGCGTAGTCAAGCTATATTTATATTTTTTTATTTGTAAAATAGCAAGGAAATCTAAATTTGGTATAATATGTTTTT
>JABUQX010086960.1:0-2500 GCA_015478945.1 Trachelipus rathkii
AAAAGAGAGAGATCCTTCTTTTCTGGGTGGAAGATTACCTTGTCGCAACGCGGTTTGGTTCAACTGACAAATCGGCCTTCCCTTTCCTGTGGAAGATACCCGATTTTCGCTATCTCGTTGCTGGTTGACGATTGCCAGCATGCTTGTTTTTTCCTGAGGTTGTAGTCTCCTACGGGAAAAATATCGGTTCGGGCGAGGTTTATATTCTGTTACAATGGATTACGTAAGGTTTTTGCTCTTTGGAGTTGCATTGGTATATGATGTATGTTTGTAGTTGTTTCTTTGTTCAAGTCGTTGGTTCAGTGTTTGATTTCGATGGGTTATGGTTATGTTTTTTGATATTGAAGGTTCGATTTGGTATGTGAAGTAATGTAGTACCTTTTAAAGTTCGTATTAGAGAGTCTCTGAAAGGTGGTTATGGATAATATCCGAAAGTCCTTGAGAGATTTGTGTCTTCTCCTCCCTAGGCACTGATTGGCTGGGGCGGGATATGAATTGGACAGAGTGGGGGTCTCTTACTCCGTCTGAGATTCCATGCCTGTTGCGTTCTTAAGGTAAAATAGATCCATTGCTTGGCAAAGAACGGGGATATCTATCTCCTTCTCTTCGTGGGATAGGACATCTTAGAGAAAAACATATTTCAAATGTGATGGGTAATTAGATAATGATATTATTGCCCAAAGAATATCCCAAACTGGGTAGCAACCCTTAACCTCGCTTCACTTGGAAAGTGTGAGGTAATACCTCTTAATGCATGCGAAAGTACAAGCTGTTCTCTCCCTTTAATTTGTTGGGTTTATTATCGACTCCTTGCACCCAAGATCAGTTTTTTGGAGTTTAACTTTGAAGTCCACCTTCTTCTCTCTAAAAAAACATCTCTTTAAAAACCGCTTGGGTGTATGAGCGAAATCTACCCACAATCCAGTAAGATACAGGCCTTAAGCGCTCCTTGCCGCCTATGGAGGGGGTCAAGTTGGACAATTCGCATAGAAATGGTTGTCCCAAATTTATATGGTCTTTCGACATTTTCCCTTGAAAAAATGTTTTGGCTACTGTTCTATTCTTCTTTCACTTCTAAATACCCATCTATCATATTTTTTTTCCTCATTTTTCTCTTTACTGCTTTCCCCAGTTTCTTTGCCGCTTTTCGAAAATTGTTCCTCTCTCTAAATTTTCCGTCGGAGGAAAGGGCTCTCTCTCTAAAGACTTATCTCCTCTTCTTCTTCTTTCTTCACTTATTTCCAAAAGTCTCTTTTGTTGGCTCTCCGCACGTAGACTCTGGTATTCTTTTTCTCACCGGAGGGCTTGTATCCTTCCTTTCTCTTAGGGAGGATCCTGGGCACTCGCTTGTCTGTAGCCGAAACGCTCTGGTTTCTTGGGCCATTTAATGCCTTTTCCATAATCAAACTTTGCTGTTGTATGGGATGGAACATTTGGTTTTCCTCCGGAAGTGGGTTTCCATGAAGGAGCGTCTCGGAACCTGGGTTGTGAGCCCCTTTTGTGATAGGCTTGGCATACCCGGCAATATGGCAATCCCCAGCGACAGGCTCTCGACGAATGGCCGATAACTTCACATGAAAAACAAACGTGGTTTTCTTTCAACTCTTGTTCAGTCACTCCTCTAAGTATTCCTCTGTTTTTTCGTGGAGTTTGCTCTGATCTTGTCTCTTCTGTCTCTTCCCGCGGGAAATATTAGTCGATCTCATCTCTTCTCTTTTCCTATCCTCATACCTTGGTTTGTGGACAGACTCTTTATTTTTCTTGTAAGAGTTGTTATACTCTGACTTCTGCCTATCTTCCCGTTCGTCTCGGGCCATGAACACTTTTGTGGTGCGGAGTTCCGGTTGTCTCTTGTTATCCATTCTCAATAAAGCACCTTTCGAAATTAGATACAATTTGTCTAACAGTTCAGCTAAACTTATTTCCATATCAATGATCTGCAATATTTTTTCTTTTAATCTCTCACCATCCCTGCGCTCTGAGAGGTTCTGCATGATTTTACCAATGATCATTACCTTTATATGTTTAGAATTAAACATTGCCTCCTTGTCGAGGTCATACATCCGACTTTGGTACTTTCTAAGCTTGTTTCTTAAATTCTACAATGAAATCGTAAAAAGTGACTCCTTTTCTCTTTTGTATTCTATAAATTCCAACGCAAAAATGAAAACGTTTTTTATCTTCAGGTTGGTAAATAGGTCCTTTAATTGTAACAAAAAGTCCTCTAAATCTAGTAAATCGGGAGAAATGGGGTCATGGAGCAAATAATGCCTAGCTTCACTATCTAAGTCTGACGTAATAGCTGACCTGGCAAAAATGATCTTTTGTTCTTCCGCTAATGTACCTAAAGCACTGAGCTTTTCATTCAATGAAATAACATACTCATCATATTGAATTCCACGCCAGAGTCTGGTCTTTAAACTTTTACCGTAAAGTTTTAGGGCTTCTGGCACCTCAGGCAGAGCGGGTGTAAACAGATTTGCTTGATAGACGGGGACTC
>JABUQX010086960.1:22500-32500 GCA_015478945.1 Trachelipus rathkii
GTATTATATAATCATAATTAATGCAGTGGTACTCTCTCATTTCGCTCTCACTCACTCTCCTCATGTGTGTGTTATTGTATAATTACATAAGAACTCATCGGAGTGTGTATGATATTAACTCGTAGTGCGAGCTACTAGTGTTACGCGTCTGACTCAAATTCTCTATCCTCTCGCGACGACGCATGATTATAGTCAGAACCTCAGAGCAGTGTGTCTTATATTCTCATGTGAATAATAAAGCTTGTTGTGGAGGTTCTATTTGATAATAACGTTTTTCAGAATGTGACTCGATGATTAGTGTAAGCCTTTTTAGAAGATGATTGAGCTGTTGTTTTGTAAATAACGGGATATTGGAAATCGTATTCGATTTAAGTTTCATATAAAATTACTAATTCTTTTTCGAATGTTGTAAGCCTATTGAAATTCAAATATTAGAATATGTGCAATATTCGTATATGAATCTATTCATTCTCTTACATTGTGTCTAGTATATACTACCTATACTATACTATAATATATATTACTTCTATATATATATATATCATATATATATTATATATAGTATTTATATATATATATATATATTAGTAGTATATAATAATTATACTATTATAATATATTATATGGCATGAAAAAAATAACACAGAAATTTGCTGCAAGAAAAGAAAGAAAAATTGATCTTCTTTATAAATAAATGTGAGTAATATATATATATATATATATATATATATATATATATATATTATTTTATTTATATATATATATTATATATTTTATATATATAATATATATATATATATATATTATATATATATATATATATAATATATATAATATATATATTTACATATCTATATATATATATACTATATATATATATTATCTATATATATATAATATATATATATAATATAATATATTTATTTTATTTATATATATATTTATATATATATTATATATATATATATATATATATTGATTTGCCTACTCAAGAATTTTGAAGACGAGCCGCCCTGATATGTGTAATATATATTATATAATATATATATATAATATATATATTATTAATAATATATATTAATATATATATATATATATAATTATATATTATATATAGTATATATATATATATATAAGCACATTCCATAGTTATGACTATGTTATGACACCGGAAGGGTGGTAACTACGCACGCGGCCCCCGGCCGTGTGTGTGAGTAAACACCTTGTCGGTTTTACGCTACCCTTAATATATGTGCATATGAATATTTTATGACCCCGAAGGGTCCTAACTACGCACATAGCCGGGGGCTATATGCGTCTCGAACACACACTTGAACATAGTGATAGTGAGAAGAAACTCCATAAATTGCAAGATGCAAACAATGGATTCAAAAACCCTGTTCTCCTTATCACTACGTACCCTTCAAAACATAACTGGATCTGCCAAGTCTGTGCCCTACTCACAATAACACCCATAACACATACATCACACAAAAATATCCACAACATAAACATACAAACGGAGAGCACAACAAAGTCAAAGAAATAGAAGTCTTCTTGAAACAATACAACATACATATATATGTAATGATACAAGAAGCCCACCTACCCGCCAACCAACTAGAACCAAAATTCTATGGCTATGATGCCATCTTCACACCCCAAACCCCCCAAAAATGACACTCTACTAACCTTACACAACTCCTATTCATAGTAACATAAACGACACTTCGCAAACTACAAAGGCTTAACGACAGCACCACCAAAATAAAATCCTTCACAACAATGATAAATAAAAAACAACAATCTAATAAACTTCTACATTCCACATGTCAGCATGGAATCTCAGAAATTACAAGCCAAACCTCACCGAAATCTCCCACCTCCCAAACCTCATAATGGGGAGCGACTTCAACGCTCACCACTCTACATGGTAAAAAACACAAGAAGCAAACCGAATAGGAACGCACATCATACCCACCATCAAAAACATAAACATCCTAAACAATACAAACAGCCACACCAAAAACTCCCCCCAAACCAACCAAACATGCACATCACCAGACATTACACTATGCTCACCAAATTTACACACAAAAACTCCACTGGTCAACACAAACCGATCTAAATTCCGACCACCTTCCCATCTTCATAAAATACTAAAATGTCAACAAATCAAACTACCCACTCAGAAAAACATACACAAACTACAAAAAGCAAACTGGGCACAATTCACCAACTATATAGGAAACAGCATATTTACCCTAAACATTACAAGCGCACCAACACCCAACAAAGCCATATAAAACTTCAACTCTGTAAGCCGAAAAACAACTAGCAAATGCATTCCCAGAGTATACATAAAAAAATACAATCCAATCCTAACACCTGAAATACAACAACTAATCAAGCAACGCAATTCACTCAGAAAAATAATACCCATATCACTCCAAACGACAACACAGATTAACGCCTTAAACACTCAAATCATAAACTTAACAAACACACATGGTCTTCAAATAACTTCCAAACCTTCCTCACCAAGAAAATCAAACACATGAATAACACCAGAATGTGGAAAACAATAGATACACTGAAAAACTCAATCAACCAAAAAAAACACACTCACGAATCCATCAAAAACCCATACACACAAAACACCCAATCCAAAAAACAAACAAGTAAACACACTTGCAACTTGCTCACGTTCGCAAAGTAGCACACTCACACCTCCAGAGCAGGAAAGATTAGTCAAAGCTTCAAGAAAATAAAACTAACCACGACTCAACAATAGAAATGACCACAACTGACCTAGAAAACATAACAAAGACACTAAAAGACTCACCTGCAACTCCCGCTGACAACATCTCAAGCAAACACCTCAAATACCTAGGAAACAGAGCTTTAACTCAATCAGCACAAATGCCTAATAGTTCCATCATCCTTAATTTCATTTCCACTCTCTTGAAAAAAGCTATTATTATAGCAAAACTAAAACCAGGAAGAAACCTCTCTGACCCTTCATCATATCGCCCCATCTCTCTATTATCGACACTATACAAACTATTAGAAAAAATCATACTAAACAAAATAACTCCACACATCATCAAACACAAATTCCAACACGGTTTCAAACAAAACCATTCAACTACAACCGCACTCATAAACATTTTTCAACCCACAATCAATGGCCTAAACTCAAAAGCCACTTACAAAACAATAATCATAGCAATCGACATCAACAAAGCATTCGATACAGTGTTAAAAAAAATGTAGTGTTGTGATTTAAGTGGGCTTAAGAAAGTTTTGAATACTTTAGGGTTGAGATACTGTTATTACTGGACATAGTTGTAAGGGTTATTAAAACACTGATAATTGAGAGAACTTACATTTGCATAATTTACTTCAGGATATATATATATATATATATATATATATATATATATATATATCTATATCATACTATTATATATATATATATATTATATATATTATATATATTATATATTATATATAGTATAGTATATATATTCTATATATATATAATATATATATATATATATATATATATATATATATATAGTATATATATATATATATATATATATATATATATATATATTATATAATATAATATATATATATATATATATTTATTTATATATATATATATATATATATATATATATATATATAATCAGTAGGAGGAAGGAAACAAAATAGAAATATTACACATATAATTTATTACAGACAATCACAACACCACACACAAAACACACACAACACACACATATATATATATATATATAATATATATATATAATATTATATATATAATATATATTATATATATATATATATATATATATATATATACAGTATAATATATATATATAACGGTAGTAAGTATATATATATAATATTAGATATATATAATATATATATAGTAATAGTATTATATATATATATATTATATATATATATATATAATATAGTATATATATATTGCTATATATTATTATATATATATATAGAATAATACTATAATAATAATAAGATAATAATCAATAAAATAATAATAATAATAATAATAATAATAAAATCCATATATAATATAATGAATAATAATAATAATAATAATAAGAATAATAATAATAAAAATAATAATAATAATAATAATAATAATAATAATAATAATAATAATAATAATAATAATAATAATAATAATCATAATAATAATAACAAACCAGAGTAAGAAACAGAGTAAAACAATAATAGTTTGTTTATTGTTGTTGAATATTGACTAAAAAAAACATCAATACAGAAAAAAAGAAGAATACAATAAAAAAGTTCGGTTCTTAAAAGGAAATTAGTATATATTAATATGATTAATAGTAAAAGGAAAAATTAAACAACAAGAGAGATAATTTATCAATAAAAGGTCCAAATAAATGAACCCAACGCAAACTAAATTTTATTGATACACTTACCCACTCAACGGATCCTTGCATTGCATTTTTTTTAATAGATTCAACAGCCGTTATGTTGGGTTCAGATTCACACTACTGCACTGGAATACGGCGAGGAAATCATTCAATTAATATTCACACAACAAAAATCAATCATATTTCAATTGCTGTCGCACATCTTTGATTTCTCTTTGAATCATTACTTCTTCTGCAGAAGGAGCTTTAGAAATGTGATGTGCCCATAGCAAACGTTATTCTCTCTCACATGAAGGCCTACTTTTGTTCTTTTCCTGTCAGCTAAAACATAAATCTTTGGGTTAACTCTCCTTTTTAAATAAGCTATTTTGCATGCATTCTTCTTCCTTCACATCCTTCCAAGTCATTTATGCTTAGCATTTAATTTCTCCAAAAGAAGTTATTTCTGTTCACAGAGAGCTTAAGGCTTAGAAGACTCTGATGGTTTTCCTGTTGTGGTTCTCTAAACTTGTGATTTCGACCTTACACTCTACCGTTTGTTAAACCATTTTCCCTCTTCCAATCATCATTTAATCTAATACTTAAATAGGGACCTCCCTCAGCCTTTGGAATTTCGTTTTAACTTGATCTAAATATTTTGAAGCTTTCATAAACAACAAAATCTGACAATATCTTATAATTATAATCTTATAATTGTCTTATCACAATTCTCCAAAATGACATACGTAACTCAAATCTTTGTCAATCCTTAATAATTTTGTTTCCTTTTCGCGTGATCCATCTTGGATGGACTAGATTGCTTCTCCCACCAAGCCAGTTTCTAAGAGATTAAATATTATGAGGCTCTTTTCATATATCTCTTCTTGAGATGGTAAAATCTTTGAATTTCTTCCTAATCAACTCTACTGCTCTCACTAGTTTATCCAATTACTTTCTGGCCGTCAAACTGTTGCATCACTCCCTCTGATAAAGCAGTTACAATGCACACTGTTCTTTTGAAACTATCTAGTAGCAAACTTCCACCTTTGAGCAGAGGTAGTACAACAAGTTTTTCCTAATAGTGCTAATCGTTTCTCTATCCATTCCTTTGACCTCAGACTTAACCGATGCTCTAATTCTAACATGTATGTCACATTGGTGAAGTCTGGAACACTTTTCTTTCGGTGAATTTCCCTTATGCTATTGATTGGCACACTTTCATTTGATTGGGTTCTGAAATGGAATTTTTCCAGATCTCTGGTTGATTTTTTGTTTGCCTACATCCTTTATCTACCAGAGGAGGTATAAAAAAGAAGATAATCTGGTTTCACATCATACAAATATAATTTCAATAAAGTTTAAAATGAAGATCCATTTTAGTTTTATTATATTAAGGTAAAATGAAAGTTAAATTTATGATTTAAAAAAAAATATATTTTATGTGAGCTATTTTATGTCCTTGTTGCATTTTGCTTCTCCTAAAAACCAATTTGTTAAGTTGTAATAAATCTTTTCTGTTTTATCGGAATGAAGTTTCTGACAAAGTTGGCAAAAACTGGTTGCATGCTGAATCCATCCAAACTGGTCTAAGAGAAAGTAGTCCTTCTTCCAGCTGTGGAAACGAGAAACTATAAGACTTTTTCTTCAGAGGTTTTAACCTCTATCTATGTAATTAAAATATACATTATATTTAATTATAATTAAAAATTAAGATTTCTTTACACACTTAAAATATTCCATATAAGCTGTATCGTTTTTGTCGAGATACATTAAATAGTTTGCGAGGTCTTTTTTGGTTTTGAAATCTTCCACGTTGATGTAAGAATGAGGAGGGGCAATTGCAGCATAATCAGCACTTCCCCTTACAACAGGAATAATATAATATCTGCAGATAACAAGTATATATATATATATATATATATATATATATATATATATATATATATATATATATTTTTTTTTTATATATATTATTTTATATTTATATATATATATTATATATATACATATATATATATATATATATAATATATAATATAATATATATATAGTATATATATAATATATCATATTATATATATATATATATATATATATATATATATATATATATATATATATATATATATATATATATATATATTAATGATTCATGTTACATTAGAATTCACATCCGCATTAAATTTGATATCAGCATTAAATATGACATCCGCATCCGCAATTCATGATTTTGAAACATTTAATATATGCTGATGTTGCTTGAATGAATAGTTTTTTTGGATAGGATGAATAATAAATATATATATATATATATATATATATATATATATATATATATATCATATATATATACACACATATAGACATATATTATATATTATATATATTACTTATATGTATATATATATATATATATGTAATATCCATATATATATATATTATATATATATATATATAATTATAGTAATATATATATATATAATATATATATATATTAATAGATAATATATATATTATATATAATCTCTATTATAAAAAATAAAATAATATAATTATAATATATATATATATATATATATATATATATATATATATACAGATTGTCACCACTCCCAGCCAGGAACCTTTTCAAGGGGATAAAATAGAATATTGGAAACCCACCCAAACTCAAACCTAACACAGATTTCTCAGGTGGGCGCAGACATGGACTTTAAAAAAAAGTTAAATGAGGCAGAAAAAACTGATGATGGCGAGAAGTCCCACAGAACAGAAGTGGCTGGAAAGAAGGAGGACCACAACGAGTAAGTCTGGATTTTTTAATCCTCATGCAAAATTCATGCGAGAGTAATGCACCCCTTGTGCTACGTGGGCGACACAACGGTGGTGGAATATGAGAGGACAGTTCCCTCGTGCACCTGCCGTTACAGTACCTAGAGAAAAGAGATAGTACGCCAGCTTAACATCGCAGAGATAGAGGGGTCCAGCGAGTTGGAAGTTGGGGGACAGTTTATTACTCTCTTAGTCTTAGACTCAAAACTATCCAAAAGAGGGCTTTCGATATGTCTTTCACCACAGCGAAAGATTCACCGAAATCAGAAAGAATCAGAAAAAAAGAGAAATATGATCGTCAGTAGAACGCTTCTTACGAAAGCCATTCTGGCGATCAGAGAGATAAGATTAGTAGAATTGAGATGTTTTCAAATCTTCCTCTTAATTAAGATTCAAACACTTTAGATTTAACGGGGGTTAAAGTGATAAAACAATAGTTGGAGGGGTTCCCCCCTTTTTCGGGATAGGCTGAATAAGCGTACGTTTCCAGCAAGAAGAGAAGGTCGAAATAGATAGCTCAAGCTTTCCTGTCAATCTACTACTAAATTCTTTTGTACTGTGTATGCATATGTCTCCTAATTCAACTGACACAAATTCTTCGACAACTTAACTCCAAATTAGAGCACATTCTCTCTTCTTTACCATTCTCTGAAATCATCATTCTTGGTGATTTCGATGTTCACCACCGTCAATGGTTTTCCTCTAGTTCTCAAGATACAGCTAGTAAACTTGCCTACCACTTTCTATCCGTATTAACCTCAATCAGTTGGTGCAACTCGTTACTCGTATCCATGATTGTTTTGGAGATGAACCCAACATTCTGAACCTTTTCCTTACCTCTGATCCTCCTTCTTATTCTGTTAAACTCTTTCCAACCTCTCCCCCTCTGGGTTCCTCCGATCTCCTTTTCATCTCTGAATCCTGATCTATTTCTTCAAGTCTTCGGCAGAAAAGAGAAAACGCGAGAAAACGTTTTTGCTACTTTAGTGCTGCTAACTTGTCGGATTTGCTGTCATACTTCTTTGATTTCCCATGGAATGACAACTGCATTGGTGGGAGGAGTCCCTCTGAAAGTGTTGAGCACATTGCCAAGGTGATTCTTTCTGGAATGGAGGAGTACTTTGCACATTATTTCCCTTCAGTTAAGCCCAACAAACCCTGGATTCGCCACATTGACACTGCCTTTAGAAATACATTCGTTTTCAAACTCCAGACACTCACGACACTTACATTTCTTCCTGGAATAGTGTAAAATCTATTCCATGGGACACTAAAACTCTTTCCCTAAAGAAAATGCAATAATCATTCTGGTTCTACTTCCTCACGTTCTTTCTGGCATTTTCAAACAATGTTAACTCTAGTTATACTTTTTCCTCTTTCCCTCCTCTAGTATCTTCTAACGGCACAACTGCAGTTTTACCTTCCACTAAAACTGAGCTGTTCGTTCAAACTTTGCCTATATTTTCACCTTAGACGACTCCGGTGCTATTTCTTCATCTCCACTTTTCCAACTCATTTATGCCTAACACTGTAATCTATTTTAAAGTCCTTATTTCCCCTCTTTATGAGTATAACGCCAAGAAGGTGTACGGTCCTTATGAAATTCTTTGTGGTTCTCGAAATTTGTACTTATAAGTTTGCACCCAGCTCTGGTAAACGATTTCATCTTTGTCTATCTACTTCGACCTTCTCTTTTCTCCGAAAACGTGCGTTCATTAAGTGTTTCAACATATGCCGAAAAAAAGGAGACTCCTCTCAATCCTCCAACTATTTCCGTGTCGCTTTAATCTCCGTTCTTTCTAAAGGGTACGCAGCTATCTTTAACAGGAAGATTCGTAAACATCTCGATTCACCTAATATTATTTCTGACCTCCAGTATGGCTTTGTTAAGATATGTTCTACTGGTGATCTTAAATCCCTTCTCTCTGATTCTTGATCCTTTGTCCTCCATCATTTCGGTGAATATTTTGCTGTGCCGCTAAACATATCAAAAGTCTTCGATAGAGTCTGTCACAAAGTTTTTATTTCTAAACTTTCCACCTTCGGTATCTATCCTTCTCTCTGTGACCTCTCTGATTCTTTCTCCGGTCAACCTATAGAAGTAATTGTAGGCGGCCACAGTTTATCCTTTAAATCTATAAATTGTGGTGTTCCTCAGGGTTCTGTCCTTTCCCCAACTTCTTCTCTACTTTTCGTTAATGACTCTCTCTCTCTCTCTCTCTCTCTCTCTCTCTCTCTCTCTCTCTCTCTCCTCTCTCTATCCTCTCCTCTCCTCCTCTCTCCTCTCTCTCTCTCTCTCTTCTTTCTCTCTCTCTCTCTCTCTCTCTCTCTCTCTCTCTCTCTCTCTCTCTCTCTCTCTCTCTCTCTCTCTCTCTCTCTCTCTCTCTCTCTCTCTCTCTCTCTCTCTCTCTCTCTCTCTCTCTCTCTCTCTCTCTCTCTTACTTTTCACCAATCAACTCATATGCAGACGATTCCACCCTTCATTACTCATTTCATTTTGAAAATGTCCAACCCAACAGAAAGTATCTCATACTATGGGCAACAAACCTCTGAAACAGAAAGTATCTCATGCTATGGGCAACAAACCTCTGACCTTTCTCAAATTTTCAATTGCAACATAGAGAACATTGGTGTTTTTAATGCTTCAAACACTCAATTCCATCATCTTATTACTTGACATATTCTTCAGTTCAAATACAACTTCTTCGAAAACCTTCGTTCTCCCCTTAATATTTTTGGTGTACTGT
>JABUQX010086960.1:35000-60764 GCA_015478945.1 Trachelipus rathkii
TTAATCACATATAATTACTTTAAGGATTTTGATACAAGCTAATATTTTTCAAAATTTAGCATGAAATTCATTCATTTATTCATGTATTATTAGGTTAAATTCCATTTTTTCTTATAAAAGACATTATTTAAATTGCTCAACGTAACTGAATTAACATGTGCACTGAATTAATATATGCATACTAATTGATGTAATTATGTGCCGTTTAATTAAAGGATATCTTTATTAATTAGTTAGACATTCTTGAAATATCATTACTCATATTGTAGGAAAATTGTTTGATTTTTACACATTCAGTTCATTCTTGGGGTGAGGTTTTTCAATTTTTTGTACAGAATGAGTGTTTGGATGTTTATTATTACATATATAGTGCAGATATAATAATCTTATTCCAATATATAATTAATGTTTTAAACAATATTTAACTACTTAACCTTTAGAGCAAAAATACTTTTCATTAATGATTATGTAAGTGATATAATAAATTAAAAAGAGTATAACTGATAGTACTTTATTTAATAAAAATTATATATTTTATTCTATTATCTGACTAATTAGTTTTATAAATTGTTAATTGGTAATCTTTGATACTTTCTATCAATTATTACTAATTTTTCAACACTTTATTTTCAATTTTATTTACATTTCAATTAAGGTGGTATCAGTAATTCATATCTAAATATGTGTAATAAATATCCTTGTTTTTTTTGTTAATCGTTATTTTAAATTTGATGTGGTCTGAATCCTTGTACTTTAACAATAGAATGGATCTTAAAGCGTTAGCTCTTGCACCGAATTTCCCCTGACAATTAGAACTCTGGCGTTTACCCTAACATAGTAGAGCAGTGATACACACATATCTTACTATCTGTTATAATTACCGCAACACAGATTTACGATTATCACTAACTAAAAATCAATTTATTACTTTGGAGTCTCTATCTCCAATCGTATATTATAAATTATGGTTCGACAAGGCATCATTTATTGGAGCTCGTACATTTTTAATTCACCTAAAAAAATACTGGTTATTAATAGTAATTACAGTTTCATTCTAATGAAATCTACACCTAAGCCATTTATAAAGCTATATCACTATTTTACACTCTAACCCTTCAAACCTAACCTTAAATTCACCTAGACCTATAACTCTTAACTAGCCTGCGGGAACGGGCTTGATAAAATGAAAATTTAAATTTATGAATTTAGTTGTTTTGTAGAAAACCTCTTTATTATGCTCTCGTTGAAACCATTTGTAGTTAGTTAACTCTTCCAATCAATTCTTTTAGGTAATCTTCAAAATTTAAGCCTTAATCAACCGTAAAAATGTACTATTGTCACCTTAAAATGCTAATCTCATAAAGATTCATGGGCTGAAAATGATAAGTTCGCTACCTTTATGGTTCGATCTGTATCAAAATATATTCACTTTTTCATTTCCCTCGATCATTAAAATTCTTACGTTCTATTTCTATTTGTATTATAGAGTTTCTGTTCGTGAGGAGAGTAATGGTCCCTCTCCTTTGGTAAGAAAACGTCTTGCGCACTTCGGGCCTTCACACTCGTTGGACTCGCTTGATTCGTATTCTCATTTAATAGCTACTTTTCGGTACAGTCTAGTATATTTGCCCTTAGGATTTATTATTTTGGTTTACCACACTCAATTTATTAAAATATTGATGTAAAACATATATATCTATTAATACAGATAATGAATTGATTGCTAGATAACCAATAAAATATAAATATTACTTATTAAAATAGACGTCTTAAGAAGTTTCCTATCTAACTAGTAAGGAATTTAGGTTTAAATATAATAAATATTCGTATTCCCTTTCCTTTAATTATAAAAATATATTCTCTACTTTTATCTTAATTCGCATACCACAAGTCCTAATTTGACTTATAATTTATAGTCACTCTCATTTTAATCGTTCCTCAAGAAGCGATTGTCTAGCTTACTTTTTAATACTAAAATTTACTAGATTTAAACTCTTTTTAAACTGTTTTTAAAGCCATTGTTATTATTTACCACTAATAATTACAATGTGATCTCCAGACCAGACCGGTGTTCTTTCTATCTTACTCACAAGAACATTCCGACTTTGAACCTATATTATTATCATATACATGTCTCCAAGAACCGCACGTAATTCCGCTTGTTCAAGAAAATATTCAGTATTCCAATATTGTGCAAAGCTTCTCTAGCATCAACGAAGCTGATTATGCCAATTTTAGACAGATATTGACATATAACAACCTAGTGCATATTTCAGAATCCAAGGTCGTATGGTGCATAATTACTAATGTCAATATCGATTATACTAATTTAATAGGACACGGAGGAACTAAAATATACTCCATTCACTAAGTAAATCGAGCCTCCGGATTATAGTAAAACATCCAATATCATTTATAGATATGGGGATAAATCTGTCTTAGCATCTCCAATATCTATATAAAATACACTTGTAATTACAAAGCATCACACTCTAATTTGGCTATGTACTGTCTTTTATAAAAAGTAAACGATCTCAATATACAGCGGCAGCAGGATTAAATGTACGGATATCAGTGGTGTATTTTCATCGAGGATGCCTATGTCAGACCGTTAGCAAGATCACGTCGCTAATCCTTGTTTGGAGCAATACACTTCCGTATGCAGAGACCTCACGTTAAATGCTCCGGCACCAAATCTTTACTCATCTGTAAACCAATCGGATCATTTTATCGGCGATTATAGAGAGCTTATTCTAAAGTAAGGTTGGCGGGTTGGGATATATGTGTCAAGTGCCTCTGAAGTTAACCTCTTGCAGATCCCAAGCAATCCAGTTATGGTTCTCGATACGTGGCAATTTCCCTCAACTTTCATTTTAGTAGGTTGTGTATCCTCGCCAACCTTTAATAATATTTGGCAGAAATTGCATGACTATAAATATAGTACTAATAAGCTAACAATCGGCATTATTCACTAACAAATTGGCGGGAAAATCTAAGGTCTCGTTCACGCGGTCTTTTTGCGTGGATAAAGAACTATTGGCAGAGGAACATGAAGACTTTAGATTCACTGCAATAAAAGTTTTTAGCTGGAGTAGATGATATCTATCATTCAGGCAGGAACCATGAGCCATTCTAATCGGTAAACTAGCGATTCTAATAATTTTTTTCGTCTCTCTTAATCAGTCACACCCTTACCTCTGCGCAAGGTAGTCGGTTTCTATCCTTACCACAGAGAAGGTTTGGAAACGTGTAAGTCTTCTTATCTTATTTTAGATCCACGGTATGGTATATAACTCTACGTGCTAATTAGACCCATATACTTTTTATTTTTATTTTATATACATAATGTTTATTACTTTTTTCTAAGCTCAGTGTTGTCCCTCTACCTACACCCTTCCTACATGATTTTATTTTCTTTTTTTTGCTATCTTTCAGTTTAATTCATATTCAACGATATAACGAAACCTTTTTTTTTTTTTAACTGTATCATGGTTTAAAATTAAGCTAAAACCGGTCATCCAAGATACACTTTGTGATTAGAGTTCCAGCTATGTCATTAAAATAGGCAATTAATGACGCGCATGTATAAGATGGCTATGCATGTATTTGTGTCATTTTTACTTGTATATATTGTTGTATGATGTATGTAGTATGTTCAAGCAATGTACAGATGAACACAAGAGATGAAGAGATTATTCCAACAACAGACTAGTAGGTGTGCGAGGAAAGTTAAGGTTATAGTAACTACAGCAAGGGCAAAACTTATGTCTCTTCCACGGGTTAACCCAAAGTTGATTCCATTCAACACATCAGAGACTCGCCTAAGTCGAATCTTATAGCAGATTACAGTGCAGCTCAACCTTTGTGCTACGAGGGCGTCCAGAGTAAAGGTGGACTGGTGCGTGAGTGGTAGATTCCCTCGAACACCTTGCCTTTGTCAATTAGTGTAAGTACCTAATATAATATATATGAAGAATAAAAAGAGATTATAAGCAATAACATCGCTTAGCCGCTAAAAGATAAGAGGAGTCAGTGATTTATTTATGGAAAGTAACAAGGACAGTTTTACTAGCCTTTTTTAGGCTTTGATCTCCGAACCCTAATCGAACAAAAAAGCGCTGGTATGAAACCAGAGCTTCACCGTAACCAAAGTTAATGAGAACAGTTAAACTGTATCGCATAAATTAAGGGCGATGAGACTTCACTTTAGTATAGTCTGGAGTAAATTTGAGCACAGGACGTGAAATTAATAAAAAAGGAACCGCAGTTCTATTAAAGCAGAACTCTATCCCAGTTATTTCTTTGAGGTTCCTAGCCCTTAGCAACTAGTTGTTGACATGTTGAAGGTATTTTATCCAAGACAACATTTTTTTGTTATATATTATTTAGTTAAAATAGCGCAGCGGATGTTTAATTATTTAGTTAATAACTTAAGTGAATTAATATATAGTAGACAGAGTTATGAACCTGATTTCGAAAAGAATAAATACGTATAAGATCTAAAGTTTTATAATGTTAGTTTAATTTAGAGAGTGATTATAGAGATTTGTAGATTATAAGTTATGTTTTTAAAAATTGGAATTGCTTTATCAGTACAAATTACATCTTTACCAAATCGGAAATTCTATCGGCAGAATCAGCGAGAATAGAATCGGAAAGATTCACCCACGTTAATTAGAGGCAATTTCTAGTAAGTAAAAGAGGGAGGCAGAATTTTGCAATGACGTTGAGAGCACGGTGGAAGCCGGGGTCGTAGAGTCTTAGTCGACATTATTTTGATTTAGTTGATAGAGTTCAGTTAACACCCTTATTAGTGCAGGTTCGTTTTATTTGAAAGATATATTTTACTGCCAATTATTGTTAATGGGCACTATTATATCATAACCACAGAACTAAAAAAATAGTATAAGGTGTATTTCTAAGACAATAATACGATAATCATTCTATTCCCGTTTAAATAACTACTTTAGGACATCACCTTGCAGTGATTCACCAACCATTGAATCCATCTTCTTAATAATAGAGACTTTATGTATAGACCTTCCCTTTTAATCTTTTCGTATTTTTACATCTTATCGCTATTTTCCATTATATAAAATTTAGTATTAAGGTCATATACCACGACCATGGATAAATAAAATAGATAAAATCTTCCCCCAATTCCTCCCATTCCGGTGGGACAAATACACTTTTTTGGAATTCTCATTTTCCAATCCATTATCTTTTCGTATTTTTACTTAATTAAGACAACAGCCTTATTACATTATTTTAAATTAATATAAAATATTCATATAATAATATTATTATATAAATAAGGAATAAAATGGTGTCCAATTCAACCCCACCATCATTTTATATGGGGATGACATAATCACAATGGGGCCAAGTTAGCCAAATAATAATCGGCACTGGTTTGCACAAATCTTCCAATGCAGAGAAATAAGAAGAAAGGTGAGATGTGATGAAAAGGAAATATTAAACTTTTTCATAACTTTTTATTCACAACAAATATAAATAAAATTAAATTCTTTCAAAAGTGAAATTCTATTATAGGGGACATTTTATAACCAACGACAGGTGGTTCTCGAAACTGGTGTGCCAAGGGCGGTCACCTTTGGCTACTGAGCCAATGACTCGAGACGTCGAATAACTTTGACACTTTCCCTTCACTTATTCAGTTCAAGTTTTCATTTAAAAATTTTTAATCGATTTTGGTTTTCCAACTTTGGTTTTATTATATCTGATTCTGATTATCTTATTTATTTTTCAACAAAGAAACCTGTGTTTATAGAAAAATTTCTTGCTAAGCTGCCATACACTTATCGTATTTTAAAAAAGCTGACATGCTCTAACAATTCTCCCAATAGCCAGGGAAGATACATACTACATATCTTGAAAGGATTGAGATATTATATAATAAATTATGGAAAATAAAATGAATGAAGATGAAGCAAACGAAGTTTTCCAATATTGCAAACGTTTTTGACCTCAAATGGGATTGATTTATCTCGTGATATGAAATCCATCTTTTGTAGAACACTTATCACGCTTTATTGCCGGTTGAGAAATAATTTTTAAAAATGATCAAATGGATAAATTTTCATGGCTTTAAATATAATTTAATGTATATATAATATAATATATACATTGGGCGGAAAAGAGAATCTAATTGAACTGTTTGCGATAATTCGTTGAAATATACATGTCATGGAATTAAATAATTTTGGACCCGTCCTAAAAAATGAATATCCCTCGCTGAGCGGTAAACCATCAAAATTTTAATTCCATTTGCTACTTCTTATTTACGCGAAGCTGGATTTTCGGCTGTCACACTAATAAAAACTAAATGGCGATCAAAAGAAAACGAAATGAGGGTGGCTGAATCCAATCTGATTCCCAGATTTTTGAAAATGTGTGGCGATCAAGAAACTCTCACTAAGTGAACTAATTAAAAGTATAATTTAATTCCTTATAAAAAAAACATATAACAACATATATATAATATATATATATTAAATAATATATATATATATATATATATATATATAAAATATATATTATATATATATATATTATATATATATATATTTATATATATTATAATATATATATATATAAAATAATAATATATATAATTATTATATATATATATATATATATATAAATATATATATATAATATATATATAATATATATATATATAATACTATATATATATATATATTATATATATATATTTCAGTAGGCAAATCCTGGTAATACTTTTGGCATGCTGTAATCATGCAATATTTTTTGCAATTTATGATAATAATAGACCCTACTTTATAAATTGTAACGTTCATTTCTAGATATCTACATGGGGTGACTTCAGCAAACTTGAATTAGTCAAGGGAGCCGCGAATCGAAAAAGTTTGAGAACCACTGCTCTAACATTATTTTTTAAAAAATATAGTAGCTCTCGTAGAATTAAAGATAAGTCTAAAAAAACTTGTAGTTACCGTTGGACATTTAATGAAGCAAAAAAAATATTTTTTCTATTTTTTTTTTATTCACAGGTCACTCGCCCGAGCTATATAATATCCGGCCGGATATCCGGTTAGCTTCCAGCCGGATATCCGGTATCCAGCTAATTCACTATTTGGCCATCCCTAAATATATATATCATAAAATGGGGAAAATGGGTAATTTTTTGAAGATTGAGTAAGTTTTGAAAATATATAAGTTTTTTTTAATAATTGAAGTATTTAAGATCAGTTTTGCGTTTTTTTTTGTTAGAAAAATATTATATTCAATAATTGGGGTAATTTAATTTAAATTAAATATAATGACATAACTATAACTCAAAAAAATTTCCCCCTTTTTCAGAGACTCCAAAAATAAACTAAGTCTGATCTCGGTTCCAATTTTCGATTGGATTAACATCTGACTAATTATCATGATACAAAGGAGTTAAATCGTATAGATTTTGATGTAAATAATTGACATATTCCTTTTAGGTTGTAGTAAAATATAATGGTGAAGGTTTTGTGGTAAAATGGGTTAATTGGGTAAAGTGAGTAAGTGTATAATATTATAATATTTACATTAATGTTTATTGTTATTAAACTTTAATATATATATTATTATATTATTATTAGTTATTATTAATTATTATTATTATTTTATTATTATTATTATTATATTATTATTATATTACTAATTATTATTTTAGAAATTTTATATTCAGCTTCTAATTTAATGAGAGATTTACAAGCCTTTTCCCATTTTTCTGGAAGTTATCAACCGCTTCATGATTGAATTTTTTAAGGACTATTCTATAGAAGTAAAATAGAACAACCGCTTTCTGAACTTTTTAATCCTAATATTCGCCTGGCCACCTTCAGGCATCATGCGGAGTCGAGTTCCAAGACATTCAACAATTGATGAATACAAAATAAATGTTAATTAAATGTAAGTGAAGTAACAAATATTAAGTTTATTAAGACATTAAGAAATATAGAGACATGGTAAGAACGCACATGGGTCTGGTCGAGACTGTCCGCAGTCAACGCCAGCTAAAACCAACATGCTCATGCATACATCCAAAAGCACCCTAGGGCTGGTCCAAATTAACTGTAACTACAAAATGCCACCAATTGGTTAGTCAAAACTAATATATAATATAGTATATTATATATATATTAAATATATATATATATATAATATATAGTATATAATAATATTATATATATATAATATATATATATATATATTAATATATATATAATATATATATATATATATATATATATATATATGATATATTAATATATTATATATATATATAGTAATATATATATATAAATATATATATTGACCCATCTCATCACATGCTTATCCATTGCTTAGTCAAAACTAAATGATATATTATCATGATACCCAAAATCATCCACATGCATTACATAACTAAGTTATTAATGAATCACGCATGCAGCTCTAACATTAAAACTCTGGTACTTAAAACCCGCCATTTGCGCTTTGTCTAAATATACGTTATATTGATACCCAACACTCATTAACTATCTACCCTTTCTTAATGTGCAATTGGAGTCAACTCAACACCTCCTGTGGCAGACTAAATTCCAAAATTTAAAACCCTTATTACTGAATGCATGCTTTCTTATATTCTATGATGGCAATGCTTTCTTTCTTTCTTTCTTGTCTTATTATGCCCCTTGGTCACCTGTCTGTGCTCTATGAAAAATTTATTGGTCTCTAAGTTATCAATAGATGTAAATATTTTTGTAGGACTTGTATCATGTCCCCTCTGAGCAATCGCCTTTCTAGAAAACATTCCTACTCCTTCAGCCTCTCCTCCCTAGCCTTCTTACCGTTTCCTCAAAACCCAGAAATCATTCCTTTTGCTTCTTGATTTGCACTCTCTCTAGGCATACCAAAGTTTATTCTTTAAACTAGAGGGGGGCCAAACCTTGTGCACCAACTATCTATACTGGCCTAACATAGCTATTATACAGTTTTTACTTATATTACTTCCTTGCTCTTTGTAAACACATTGCGATTTTTATGCCCAGCATCGGCTTATTAAGCTTTAATGTCCTAACTTCCAAACACTGATTGCTACTTTTCTAAATTACTGCTTATAATAAACCTAAATCTTTTTCTCTTGTCCACAACTCAGCCAATCCCCATCGTCATATCGTATTAAAACTTTTATTACAGTAACCTAGGTGAAGAACCCTTACAGCTTTTTTACTATTAATTACTGGGCTCGGCCACTCCATTTTACGATGTTTGTAAATAATGTTTGAGATTCTTTATGCATCCTTCACTCATTCCGAACTGAGGTGGCCCACTTTAAGTATCATCTGCAAACTAGAACCTTGCATTTAAAGTCCCTGTCTAAATCATTTATCATATGACGAATCGAATAGTTGGCCCCAGCATGAACCTGTGGGACAATCACTCTTCATATTTCCCATGATGATTTATGGCCATTAAGTTGTACACACTGTTTTTCTATTTTCGAACCCCTCTTTAATATCAACCATGTACCACTCCATACCTATACCACATTTGCATAACTTGCTTCAATCAGCCTTATGTGGGGAACTTATCAAAAGCTTTACTAAGTATATACAATATCAACTGGGTCTCCTCGGTCAATGCAGTCAGTCATTATTCCATTAAATTCTAAAAGGTTTGTCTGCATGATCACTACCTTTTCTGAAACCGTGCTGGGAGTCATAAAATACCTTGTTATCTTCTAAATTTTCTCTATATGACCCTTTCAGTTAACTTTTCCAGAACTTTACATACCCAGAGAAGTTAAAGCTAAACTTGGCCTATAATTTCCGAAATTATCTTCTGACTACCGTTTCTTATAAATGGCACAAACATTATGGTTGTTTTTTCCAGTCATCTGGTACCGCGTGGTCACCAAGCTGTTAATATGGGACGGCTTTAAGAAAATCAAAATAGCAGGGGTGGCCTTTGCAAATCGGCTGGGATAATAGAGCTCCTTTCCACCGGAATTCATATAGTTACCGATATATACTATCGCCATCAGGGCCTGGGGGTCAACTTTTACCTGGATCAATATGGTCTAGATAAGCCCATGCCTCGATCTCTAAAGAAATTTCCCGCTTCGGTATAGGATGTCAAAATTAGAAACTGTCGAGATGGGTTTGGAGTCCCATGTTCGTTTTCAAGGTTAAAGATCTTACTGGGCCTGGTATCTATGTTGTGAGACGCGGGGTTGAGGGAATTAGTAGTATACCCGACTTAAGAGGCATAAGAGCTATCTTTATACAGTTAAATTTGGGTATATCTAACATGATCACATTCTCCTTAGTCCACTAGATCTCTTTCTACTATTACTATTATTATTATTTATTACTCGAACAAATCTTCAAATTTTTACGTAAAAAACAATTGTTCTCAAGAAAGGCAATAAGTACAAACTCAGGTGTTACACATCGTTTTTTTCATAAACAACATTATTTTACACTGTCATAACAGTTGTTTGAGACTTCAATCATTAATTAAGTTTGAGGGTATGTGTTCCAAAAATTTTGGGGTATTTATATGAAGCAGTGTCACATGCGTCGTAGCTCATTTTCCCCCAATTACAATTATGAATTGTATGTGTATTCTATATTATACTGTTTATTTGCAATTTAACATAGTATTAAATCATACACAAGCTTAAACTTTCAAATAAATAATTCTTTAACTCAAGCTGTGATGAAAAATATTTTACCCTAGCCTATAAAATAAAATTTCAAAGTTCAACAACCACTTTAAGCGCAAACATGACCGTGTTTTTCTTTTCTTTCTTTTTTTTTTTTGTAAGTCCACGGCTCAAAGCGTTCCGAATTCCAATGCCCTGGCCTGGTTATTTTATCAAAGTTCAATATACAATCATAATGTGATTTTGAGTGTACCCATTTTACCGCCAAAAAATTTGTGACTCAATTTTTTCAAAACTTTAATAATAAATATTTTTCTTTACATTTTTAATATTTTTGTTATACTACATAACATTGACATAAATTTCAATTACGAATCAATAATACTATAATATATAGTATAAATGTAATAATACTGCAAAATAAATATAAATATATGTAAATATAAATATTTATGATATATTATATATATATTATAATATATAGAAATGGGTCCTAACTTTAATTTCTGATTTTTTGCACTTCAAAAAAAAAAATCTTCAAAAAATAAACCATTTTATTGTGTGTATAATATATATAATATATATATAAGTATATACAATATACTATCATAATGTGATTTTGAGTGAGAAGTTTTTCATTTTTATTGGCCTTGTGCAAGATTATTTTTTTTTTTTAATTTATTTATTTTGATTAGTATTAAGTTAGGTAAATATATATATATATATAATATATATATATATATATACGTGGGGGTATATATGTATATTATATATACATATATAGTAAGAATTGAGCATAATATTTAATATATATAATATATATATATATAATATATATTATATAGTATATATTATATATATATATATATATATATATATAATATAATATATTATATATATAATATAATAGTTATGACTCCAATGCAAGTGCATTGAGAACAAATACTCAATATTTGGGCAACCCTTCAACTTCTGCATAATTTAAAAAATGCATCCAACCTGTCATACCTATAATCAATATTCTCCACATCCACTAACACATTTGAATTGACATTTGTATACTCAATCTCTTTCTCTATCTTATACATGATATCATTCACTGGCACCTGGATGACATACGCTCATTCATTTCTTTCCATCCATATTTTGAAAAGTCCTATCTAGGTATTGTTAGCAATGTCTCAACCCAGTTAGCAATGTCTCCATCTTTCTCTTAAAAAACTCAACATTACTATTGATCCTCTCTGATCCCTTCCCATCTGGAAGACAGTCAAAGCTATTACTGCAGATCACAGACTGACACTTTCAAAATCCTAATCTTTATATTTCTACTTTCTACAAGTCTCCACTCATCTGCAGATCTATTAACTACTTCTTTAGCCCTTTCCCTCTCATCTTTCTGCCTAGGTGAATCACTTGTCCTCTCCACTCTACCCCTGCATTCCACTTCCTTCTAGTCTCGACATCCCTACTAACCTTTACCTTAAAACTTCCTTTCTCAACTTAAATACCATTTCATTCAACTCAGTCATGTTTTCACTCAGCCTTGGATTCTCCTTCCTTAACACATTCTCTGCATTCAAAAACAAATGGCAGACTCATTCACAAGTTCTCCTCTCACATATTTCATCCCTCCCCCAAGCATGTAACTTAACGATAGCTTTTCTTTTGGTATAGAGGTGGTATACTATGAAGTTATTTGACAATGACCTAGGGTGGCTGTGTGATTTTACATGAACATGTTAGGTTGATTAGTTCTCTATTTGCTTCTAGTAACTCAGGACAGTCTTTGACGGTCCAATTGTGGCTGCTTACTGTCTTATACTTTCAAATGTTTTCATGTTGAAATAGATCCCACACACTGTAGACTACTTACAGACTGACCAGGTTGGTCAGAATTTACCCAAAAGCAACAAGTTTTATGATATATGATACCAAACCAATATATTATATATATATATATAAATAATATAGTATATTATATATATATATAGATATATTATAAATATTATTATTATATATATATAGTTTATATATAATATCCGTATATATATGTAATATAAATATAATATATATATTATATATATATATAGGTAGGTTATAACTATTTAGGTAGATTGGTATATTTATTGATATAGTATGTAGTATATGTTTAGTTAGTGAGTAAGTTAGTAAGGCAGGACGCGGTATAATATATATATAGGTTGTGTGCATAGTAGAGTTCGACTCAACATACGCTCATAGAGGTTAGTGGAAATCGCATATCTGAAAATTAGGTCTTGTTGGATTAGTCCAAAAGAATTCTAGACAAAAGATCTTTGCAGAAGATGAAGTTCACTTTGATCGTAAAGTGTTGGGATTTTCATCCACTTTTATGGACATGTCAATCAAAATAACTGAGGTAAGTATAAGGGGTGATGGGCTAAATCCTAAGTATAAAATATAAAAAATTGTTAACTGTAATCGGGTGGTGATTATATAAGCTTAAAACGTATTGTTGTTACAGGACTCAATTAATGCGCAGGAATACAACTAAAACATTGACCAGATCAGAATTAAAATAGAAAGTATCTCAAATGTTTAATAAAATTAATTGACTTTTATTTGCATTACTGAATCATGGGTTAATAAAGAGTTTTATGGAGACTCCTTTTATACCAGCCTAAAGGAGTGAAGAGTGGTGATGTGGGGCTTTATGTAAAAGCAATATTCAGTGTGTTAATGACTGCCATTAAAATGAAGTTGAATCTGTGTGGGTAGATAATTCCTTAAGCACATAATCATACTGAATAGGTCATTTTAATAGACCTCCTGGCAAGTCAAGAAATTAGATGTGGAATGGTAAAAGAAATTGGACAGCATACCACAAAAAAGAAAAAGGCATAGTCATAATATGATCTTTAATTTTCTTGGAATTCAATGGGATTCTTTGACTAATCATAGTAGTTCTCTATTTAATAAATTGTATACTAGATCAGTGGTCTCCAAAGTGGGATATGCATACCCTGGTGGGAGTAACAAGTGATACTTGAGGTACACCAAAGAAGTGGCTCACAAATCACTTTCTTGCAGTGTATGAATCATGTGTATCACATGAGTGTGAGCTCTCTCTCTCTCATATATATAATAATATATATATATATATATATATATTATAATATATTATATATATATATATATATATATATTATATACTATTATATATATTAATATATATATAATATATTAATATATATTAGTGTGGGGCGTCGATTTTTCCTATCCAACGATGCGGATTAAGTAAAAATCATATCCGGGATTGGCGGTTGCGGATAGTGGATGGTTAATTTAGTCTTGGCCACAAGTCTTTATATATTATATTATATATATATTATAGTATTATATAATATATATAATATATATATATAATATTATATATAATATTATATAGTATATCATTATAATATATATATATATATATATATATTTGGAATATGGATGATATTAAACTTTATCTTAAAGGAGTATATTAATTATTATGTCAAATGTTTTATATAACATTTTTATTTTGTCTTTCAGTCTGATTAATTGAGGTCCTCTTCTTTCATTATTTTATTCTTTTTATATGTAGCTAGTTCAAGAAATCTTCTTGTAAATTGCAATCATGTTAAAACAAAAAAGCTAGTACCTAAACTTTGTCATTGAGGAATTGTAAATGGAAATGTAATAATTATCTGTAATAAAACACATAAACTTAAAAATTATTATAAATTTAAGTATTTTATTATCAGAATGATACCATTAATTTATAAAATAAATATACTTGGGCACAACAAAATATCGAAAATAGAATGAATAAGTTTGGTTGCACAGGGAATCGCAATCCATTGCCTAGCAGTTACAGTCAAAATGTTTATCTATTAATGTGTATTTTATACATAATTTAAAGTATCAGTATGTGTATCGGCACCGTAAAAAAAATAGAGTATCGGTATGGCCTCTTTTTCTGGTATTGGTACATAATCCTATATATCAAGGGTTTACGGACTGAACAATTTTTTTTTTTTTTTTTTAAAAGATATTGATTAAATTTAAATATAAAATATATTTATATTTATACTTATTATAAATATATTATATATTTATACATTTTATTGTGCAATATAATATAAATTATGTATATATTGAAGGGAAACACTGTAAAAAAAATTTTTATACAAAATTGTGGGGGGGGTAGGGGTTGCTGACCCCCAAAAACCCACTGTACGCCCCTGCTAATATATAAGGTATATATATATATATATAATATATATATATATATATTAAATATATATATATAATATATATATTATATATATATATATATAATATATAATATAATATAATATATTGTGTGTGTGTACACACTAAATGTGTCAGAAGTTATAAAAAAAAAACACAATCCTAAGTTATAAAATTATATATACTATATATTATATATATATAATTATATATATATTAGTATAATATTATATATATAATATATATATATATTTATATATTATAATATTATATATATATATTGTATTATAATATATATAATATATATTATATGACTGCCCACTTCATTCAGCTAACTAAGACTGAGAAGTATGCATTTATATTAAAATATACATCATTTTTTAAACAATTATAAAATTATGTAAAGAATAATGTTAAAAAATAATAAATGGTGGTTAGTTAATATTATTATTATTTTCAATAAATTTGATTAATTATATTTATATAATTTTTTCAGAGTTGGCATTCCTAAAAAAAAAGCTAAATCTTATTTAGTAATTTATAAATACAAGCCAATTCCATAATCACTTCTTTGCTTGAATATTTTGTCAGTTGACTAGTAACAATCTCACTGAATTTGCTTTCTAGGTGTTTTTTTGATATTAATAATAGGGCAAGTTTAATGAATTGTATAGAAGTGTCCGGTTGAGGCCTGTGTAGCAAGGAAGAAGTTCTTGGATCAATTTGTAAATCATATATATTCGTATCAGTTTCTTCTTTTTTTTAAAATTTGGCAATTCTCAATATAACAACTATTACATTGAGAGCAATAAATTTTGTAAATACAAATATGTTGAGCATTATCTGTGTTTCTTTTTGAGAAGGCAATAGAGCGGATACTATTATAATTTTTAGTAGTGATTTTAATTTGGGTTGGATTGTATTTCATGGCTGTTGAAGATGGTTCCTGAGGAAGGACAAGAACATTCTTATTACTAAACAATGTTTTAGTAGAATTGTAGAAAGTTTTTTTTGGCTTTGGAGAGTGTTTTAGTGATAAATGACCTCAGGTAACCTAGTGCCAAAAGCTGAGTAAAATTATGGATTAGGTATGTTGATGATGTTTTTGTTGATTTTAAAAGAAGAAATGATTAACATAACTCAGGATTTACAATTGATTCAATTGAACTCTTCCTTGGTCCTAACACAGAACCTCAACCGGACACTTTATAAATCTTAAGAACTCTGCCCAATTTATTAATTTTTTTTTTTTTTTTTTTTATAAATAACACCTAGAAAAGAATGCAGTGAGAGTTTTATATTAACAAGTAAAAATTTTCAACAAAGAGGTGATAATGGAAATAACTTGTTTTTTTGGAATTAACTTATTAAGTATGATTTCAGCTTTCCCAAGGATGCAACTTGAAAAATAAAAAATTACGATAAACTAATATTTATAAAATTCTTATATTAATTAACTTCACCACTTTATTATTTTTTAAACAACTATTTTTAAATACATTTTATAGTATTTTTGTTAAAATAAATTTAATATTTTTTTAATTTTTTAATACATTTTAGTCCCATATTTCTAGCTGATGAAGTGGAATCAGTCACGTTCACCGAAATGTCCCTATTTAATATAAATTTTTCATAAACTTAGTATTTGTGGGTTTTTTTCTTCTATATATATATATATATATTATATAGTATATATATATATATATTATATATAATTATATATAATATAATATATATAATATATAATATATATATAATATATAGTATATATATATATATATAATAATATGCATTATTTAGTGTTTGCACAGGATACTAAAATTTTAGTCTGAAACGGTACTGATAACAAGTACCATACTTTTTCAATACAATCCAAAATTTTTCCTGACTAGCCAATACTGATACTTTTTATTCCCTACATAATATAGCCTTATATGTATATATGATAAGAATATATATAATATATATAATATATTATATATTATATATATATATATATTATATATATATAGTGATTATAATATATATTATTATATATTATATATATATATATATATATATATATATATATATGAGAATTAGCACTGCCACTGGCAGACTTTTCAACAGTGAAAGGTGAAGATCATACTAATAGTCTTTCATCACACTTGCGTGTATCAAACTGCACTAGCGAGTAGAAAAGATGGTAGCCTTGGCCCAGACATGATTCTTATATAGTGATGCCATCACATACTTCACACGGCATCAGCTTTTTGGCTGGATCCTTTTTATATACGAATCTGCAATTGAATCCTCTTTCCTTGTGTTTGGACTAAGCTTTTTGTAATTCCTATTCCCAAACTTGGGAAAGAGTTGTGTGAATGGAACAACCAAAGATCCAATTTTGCTGCATGACGCTGTGCTTGGGGTCGGGCGTGTAAAGATTGAGCTAGAGAGCAAAGTGGTTTTAGGCTGCTTCGTGAATCTGTTTGTGCTACTGTGCGCAGGAGTTATTGGCCATGCGTGGCTGTTTGTTTCAGAATCACTCTCTAGGTGCAATTGGTTTCTGCGTTATCAGTCGTAATGCGCAAAAATTGTCACACATCTCCAGAGCTACGGGATACTGTTGTTAAAGGATGTTCTGGGATCATCGGGACATGCGATGAAGCTCTCTTAACTGGTTGTTGGAGTAATGGTTTAGGTGTCTTTTCTTACCTGGAAAAGGTCCTTATGCATGCACATTATACGTTGAGTAATACTGGGGTTCGTCCTTTGACGTGACTTGCACTCTACAGTGGGTATTCCTGCGTGTTCTGGTGAAGGAGGTGTACCGTCAGGAACTCCTCGGGTTACTGGGCAGTCAAGAGACATTCTACTCACATTCTTTAAACTCCTTAACATCCTTTGGCAAGGTCTACCGCTTTCTCTTAATTGAAGTGGTGATAGGCACCTTGGTATAATTGCCCACTCCCACCCTTTGCCTGGTCCTGACCTTTCTCGTGAAATCCAGCCACACAGCTTTAACGGCATCATCTGTTATTCGCAGTCTCATCACTAGTGATTATCTCCAGTGTTTACTGATGCTCTAAAGCAGGGGACAGTGTAGTGTCGGTTGATCTCGTGTTTTCCGAACCGCAACCTCTTCGATACGCCTCCACCATCATAGCTTGCAAGTTTTTACAACGCAGGAATCTAACTGGCACAGTAATGATTTGCTCTTTCTCAAAGTTTTTATTCCTTAACCTGAAACTCCCTAGCCATTCGTTGTTCAGCTTTTATCTCAGATCTCTACTGTCAGCGCCCTTCTAAAAACCAATAGTGATCTGATGTGCAAACCAATTTTCTTGTATTAACAACGAGCCCCGGTATAACTTTTTCATATAGGTTATTGGAGGAATATTTTTGCTTTGGAGAGGCTGTGAACTTTTTCCTTAAAGACCTATCTATATATGTCATATTTTTTCACTATTCTTCATTTTATTTTTTTAGAGTCTATCCTGTGATTTTTCTATATAAAAAAAAAAATATTTAAGAAAAGCTGTAATGGGGATCAAGTCCAAACTTTGAGAGGGGCTGAAGACTTTTTTTCCTAAAGATGTCAGTCATTTCACTCTTTTTAATCTTTATTTGCATCTTTTGCAAAAAGACAGACGTTTTTTTTTATTAGGATTTTCAAAGTCCTAAAATAATAAACCGTTTTACAAAGTAAATATATATATATAGATATACTATTATCCGATTTTTTGTATGTATGTATGGATGTATATATATATATCTATATAATAGTAGTAGTTTATATATATATTATATATATATATGATATATACTATATATAGTATATAGATATAGCGTTCGGGGCGGGTGACTTGGACTCACTTTAAGGTATAAAACTTCGTTCTCACCGACTCTCCCCTAAATGAACTTTTTGGGATTTCCTCTTTTTTCTTTGAAATTGTGACAGATAAGAAGAAATACACATAAAAAAAAATAAGAACAATACTAATAATAGTTTTATTAAGGTTTAAATAAGCTCAGTCACCCCCACCTTGGAGGGGTAATCGGACCATCTGTTAGAAGTTCCTCTTTGTACATGATAAATTCAATTTAATAGTTTAAATTTACTTAATTAATAATTAATTCATATTAAAATTATTAATAAGTATATAAAATAATTATTTAATGATATCTAAAATAAAAATAAAATAAGGTCGTCCGATTCACCCCCTCTCGCTCAAAAGATTTTCGGTACTTTTTGGAGATCGTATTTTTTATATACATTTCATTTTTATTTAATGTTTTTTCTTACTATAAGTACGTATTTAGTTCAATATTTTAAATTAATCCTTACTAAGTAAATAATGTCAATAATAATACCTAAAATGAAAACAATGGTGGTCCGATTCAACCCATCATCAATTTTTACGGTGGGGTGAATCGGACTAAGTTAGGCCCCGTGATTTTGGTACTATTTGAAACAAACATTTACTTTGCCAGTTTAATGCTAACATATCTCGAGTGTATACACTGAAAAAATAATTAAAATGCATCCACAATCAACTTACCATTTTAATAACAAAGTTAAAAGAAGACTCAAAATGTTTTGTCAATAGTGAAATTCATTGAAGGCATTTGTACCCTATGATTTGTACCCAATTTTTTAAAAAATATAAAACTCTGTCTAGAATAAGATATTAGGAAATTAAAAGATATCAGAATAAAACTTATTAGTACTAACCAACGGTGGCTATTAAATAGAGGCGGGAAAAAAAATTTTTACTATTTTTTATTTTATTTTGAGTGGACCGAATCCCCTCTAAAAGAGGTGGGCCCGTTCACCCCGCTAGACGCTACTAAGTATATATATATAGTAATATATCTATATATTATATAATCCAGATATATATATATTATATATATATATAATATAGTTTATATATATATATATAATAATATGTAATTTTATTATTAATTTAATAATTTTTTCGACTTAACGATTTTTTCAACATTACGATTTTTTGTATGCATATCTGTTCTGTCTAGTTTTTTAGTTGCCTCGGCGATCTGCTGGTCACCTACAGTGTAAAGTGCGATAATAAAATGAAGTTTCAGTCAGTTGAATCATAAGTAATTAACCTATCCTTAATTTTTTATAAAATAGGGTGTATGACCAGGGTTCTGCCTATTACCGCTCCATGTTTTGATTTTAGCCATATATGATATTTATATTATATATATAATTATAAGAATAGTATAGTATATATATATATATATATATAATATATATATATATATATAATATATTATATATATAGCGTCGGGGCGGGGGTGACTTGGACCACTTTAGGTAGATAAGTCTGTCTCCCCGACTCTCCCCTAATGCACTGTTTTTTAGATTTTTTTTTGTTTTGTAAATCACGGCCCTATAGTCGTGCATAAGCACACAAAAAATAAATAATGGTATTCTAATAATAAAAGTTTTTTATTAAAGTTTGAATAACGCTGAGTCAAGCCTGACGTGGAGGGGTGAAGCGGACCATCTGTTTAAATTCGTCTTTTTATTTTTTTATTCAGTTTATATTTTTTCATTTTTACTTAATAATAATAATTATTTGTATCATATTAAGATTCGTAATAAGTAATAAAAAGGGAAGAGAATAAATAGTGAATACACATATAAGGTGGTCCGATTCACCCTTCCACAAAAATTTGACACTTTTTGAATTCGTAATTATTTCCATTTTTTAAAAAAATTTATTACTTAATATGAGATTAATAAATTAACAATTTAATTAATTATAATCAGTAATAAAAATGTCAATAAGAAATATGTAAAAATACGAAAAACAATGGGCTGGTCCGAGGTCACCCTCCCATCAATTTTTACGGCGGAGTGAATCGGACCAAGTGTAGGCCCCCGTTTTTTGCTACTAGTATTGCTGTGGAGTCAATAAATTGGTACTTTGCAGTTATAATAGCTAACAATACTCGATGTGTAATCCACTGAAAAATATAATTAAAAAATCGGATCCACCAGTGTTTTTCATTTTAATAACGAAGTAAAAAACTCACATTTTTCAAAATGAAATTCTAATTGAAGGACCATTTGGTACCCTATATGTTGCTAACATTTTTAAAAAATACTAAAACTGCTTTTCTAGAATTTAATAGTGATGCTAAATATAACTTGTAGTACTGACCGCGTGAGAATAGTGAGCAGGAAAATTTTTTTTTTTTTATTATTTTTTGTCAATTTTATTTTTAGAGTGGCATCGAATCACCCCTCCTAAAGAGGCGGACCTGGGTCACCGTCACCGCCCATCTATATATTATATATATATATTAGAATGCCTCATGGAGCAGGAGGTTGACTCACCGACTCTCATATGAGAGATGCTGGTTCAATCCTCTGCATAGGTTGGAGTTTTATCTACAGGGGTAGAATTAAACACTCCAACTGTGGACGACATTGGTGGGTGCTAGTTTGGGGATCGCGCCGGCCTTAAAAGTTCGATTTCCTAAAAGTCGTGCTAATACCCTCTTGAAAAGGGATAAAGCACGCTTGAAAGGTAGTTATATATATATATATATAATATATATATACTATTAGTATTATATATTATTAATATATATATATATATAATAAAGATATATAGCAGTTGAAAGGTAGTTTATATATATATATATGATTATATATATATATAATTCTTTTTTTTTGGAGCATTATTATTGAAATTTTTTATCTATGTAAAAAAAAATTTAACATTATTTTTTTTTTTTATTTATTTAATTTACTATGTTAATTTATTTATTTAAGTTAATTTTCAATTGATTCATTGACAATCATTAAAAAAAATAAAAATTATCAGAATAAAATTTTATTATCGATACCTACTGATATAGTTAATCATAAAAAATTTGAAAAATACATTGATCCCTTATCCCTGATGTTATCCCTACAAAAAATGAAAAAATAGTAGACTTTTTTTTTCAGAGCTTTATTTTTTAATTTTTTATTAAACATTTAAATGTATGAAAATCACTAAAAAAAAAAAATAAAAAAATTTAATACCATTTTTGTAAATAAAAGTTTATAGATTTAATAAAAGTTATATAAATGTTAGTGACCTCAGCTACATGTTTACCCATAGAAATATGGTCTTGCAAATTTTGACAAATTTTTTTTTTTTAATTTTTTGCGTACACTTTGTCAATAAAATCAAATCATTGATAATCCTGAAAAAAAAAAAAAAAATGATTCTAAAAAAATAATTTATCAATAATCTGAACACACCTTCAATTTAGCCGTTTTCTCATCCCTACTTGGAAACGAATGATGGCCTAAGTTATATAGAATTTTTTGTGGCCCTATTTTTATATTGTTATTCGGAAATATAATTTTGAAAATGTAGGAAAAATCAGTAGAAAAAACTTTTAAAAATTTTTTGAAAAAATCATTTTTGTTAATTAAATGTTTATAGTTTTTAATACAGTATTTACATGAATCTTACTACGCTAAGCTCCACAATTACCAGTTATTCCTGAATTCTATTACAACTAACTTATAAGCCTCTAAAATCATATCTGTATATATATATATAAAGGAATGAATATTTTCAATATGAGAATATATTTATATATATAATACACTAAAAAAATATGCTAATGTCTAATTCTAATAATTTGTGAGTTAAAATAATTCAAATGAAGCTCATTTAGACTCACCTTGGGGGGTGAATCGGACCACCAATTGAGGGGTGAAGTCGGACCATTATCTGTTAAATTCCTCTCTTTAACGGTAATAAATTCAATTTTATATTTTAATTTTTACTGTATAATGAATTATTTATCATATTAAAATTAGCCAATATTTTAAAAATGAAAAGAAAAGAAAAATTAAAGGAGAGGTTAAAAAACGATTCAACCCTCTCCGGTCAAAAATTTGAAAAACTTTTTTTGAATTCGTTTTTTTTTATATAAATTATCATTTTTTTTTAATTTTCCAACTTTAAGTCTATAAGTAACTTTTTTATTATATTTAATTAATTATTCGCTAATAAAATGATCTAAGGGAGAATACTATAAAATACGGATAAAACAATGTGGTCCTAGTCACCTCCTCCAATCAAATTTGTTACGGCGGGGTGAACGACCAAAGTTAGGCCCCGTGTTTGCCACTATAGTACATGTTTTGACTCAAAAATTTACTTTGCCAGTTTAAAGCTAATATACTCGAGTGTATTTATCCACTGAAAATATAATTAAAATCCATCCACAACTTCTTCATTTTATAACAAAATTAAAAATTTAACATTTTTCAAATGTTAATGTGTCTAGCTTTGTTGACCATGTGTGAAAACTATGAAGAAACCGTTCTACAATTAGAAGATGATCTAATAAAGACTGTGTAGTACTGACCTGAGTGGCTATAATGAGAATACTACCCGAGCGTGGCTATTTAAATGAGCGATAAAAATTTTTTTTTTAGAGTGGACCGAATCACCCTCCTAAAGAGGCGGGCCACGAGTACAATATTGCTATATTATATATTATATATATATATTATATAATATATTATAAATATATATTATTATATTAATAATTATATAATTTATACTCATAAAGGTTATATAATATCAATAAATAGCCACCTTATACAGAAATAATAGAGTCATTTAAAATCTGTTCTAAATACATATATGTTCGATTCTATATTTGATCCGTGATTAATCACTATAATAATTTATATGAATCAGATCACTAGTTCCACAAGTTACTAGAATGAGACGGGATTGGCTGCATGGGAAAATGAATAAAAATTTACCAATTTTTACATCCTAAGTTTGGAATGTTCGCTCAATCTACATGCTTTTGCAATATGTAAATAGTAAACTTAACAAGTTTTTGTATTTTTCTTAGAATAATAACTATTTTTGATTTCCCTTTATATAGGCTAATCAGGCCTATAATTAAAATGGCCTAAGGTTCTATTTGCAGGATATCTGTATGCCCTAATATTTGGTCCCGATCAGGTCAGTTTGCACCAGAAATAACGATAGCTCTGTGAGGTACACCTTAAAAATTATATAAAATATTGATAAGTTTCAGAATTAAAACAAAAAAATATTAAAAAAAAAACTTTTTTGATAAACCTAAGCCTATGTGCTCCCCTTAAATGTTTCTTTACAATTTATTTCTGCTATACATCACCATGGTATAAACATTAAACTTCCCACATTGACATTCCTTTGGCCTAGGCTATCAATATTAAACAGCATATTTTGTGGACCTCATCTAAAAAGAATCTACATCAAGGGTATATCACAGTATAAATATTTCTACTATGAGTATATGCCATCCTTTCCTCAAGCAGACAAGTTTGCAGTGAAAATATGGTACTTCAGTTCTGACTGTTTAGGTATTCTCAAAGTCAGTGGTAAAACACTGTCAACTGCCTAGTCTGAGGACATAAGAAGCCTTCCCCCTAACATTAATTAATTACAGTGGGTATATCAGAGATTGTCCCATACACAGCCCTAAGTTAGTGCACTGAGCCTAAACTTAAATAAGAAAAAAAAAATCTTTATATATAATATATAAATATTATATATATATAATATTTAATACTATATATAATATATATAATAATATATATTATATATATATATATTATATATATAGTAGTATATATATTATATATATATATATATATATATAATATAGTAGATTATATATTTAGTATATATATATTTATATATATATTATAATATTATATAGTAAATATATATATATATATATAGTATTATATTATATAGGTATATATATATATATAATATATATATACTATATTATATATATTATTATATATATATATATATATATATATATATAATAATTCTTTAAATCAAACTTATTATTTCTTGTGGGATTTGAAGTGTTTGCAAAATGTTTTTTTTTTTTAACTTTTTTTTGTTTATGTAACCATTGGCACATTAGGCCCCTTTTCAATCATCTAAATATTTTTCCACGGCAATCCCAAAATATATCCACCAAGAGCTCAAAGTATCCACACTAAGCCCACACTTTAAGACCAACTTGTCTACGTCACAGCTAAATACACACCAAGCCCGAATAATTCCACGGAATGGCCAAGTATGATCCACCTGAAAACCACTTCAGAGTATTAATTGATTATTATTGATTATTGATTATTATTATTATTAATTATTATATTATTATTATTTTATTTTATTATTATTATTATTATACTATTACTTATTATTATTATTATTATTATTATTCTTATTATTATCTATTCATTATTATATTTTCATTATTATTATTATTATTATTAATTATTTTATTATTATTTTATCTTCTTCTTCTTATTCTCTTTCTTCTTCTTCTCTCTTCTTCTTCTTCCTTCTTTTCTTCTTCTTCCTTCTCTTCCTTCTTCTTCTTCTTCTTCTTCTTCTTCTTCTTCTTCTTCTTCTTCTCTTCTTCTTCTTCTTCTTCTTTTCTTCTTTTTCTTCTTTCTTCTCTTCTTCTCTTCTTCTCTCTTCTCTTCCTTTCTTCTTTCTTCTTCTTCTTTTCCTGTCCTTCCTTTCTTCTTTTCTTTTCTTCTTCTCCTTTCTGCTTCTTCTTTTCTTCTTTCTCTTATTCTTCTTCTTCTGCTTATTATTATATTAATTATTATGTATTATTATTATTATTATTAATTATTAATTATTATTATTATGTATTTTTATTATATTTATTATTATTTAATTATATTTTATATTATTATTATTATATTATGATTATTATTATTATTATTTTTTAATTATCATTACTATTAT